>SKCR01032274.1:0-129748 GCA_019454045.1 Zanthoxylum bungeanum
CCCTCTAAATGGAGAAAACCCAACTCTGCCCTTACCAAACTGTTCGACTTACTTAGTCACAAAAATCACCATCAACACCTTCTATTAGATTGGTTAATATTAGTGATGTCAAATTTATTCGGATTCGGTCCGGATTCGCATGGATTCAGAAAAATCCAGATCCGTATTAATGAATATGCAGATCCGAATTAGAATTTTAAGGATCCGTACATTTCCGGATTCAAGTGAATCTGGAATCCGAATATCCGGATACAAACATAAAATTAAATAAAGAATAAAATATTTTATTTTATTATGGTTTTATTATAATTTTATACTCGTCTTTAGTTGATTTTAGAAAGATTTTGAATTATAAATGTTGTTTTAGATATTAAATGTTATTTTTAGTCATGGATGTTATTTTATTTTATTTTAATTATTTTAAATTTAATAATTTTAAAAAAAAAATAAAAATCCGGATTTTTTTTTTTGTGGATCCGAATGCGAATCCATATCCATAAAACTTAATGAGATCTGGGTCAGGATCTATCTGGTTCCTGATCCGTAATTTTTCATCCCTAATTAATATAAAGTAGCTTTTTAAAAAAATAATAATAATGCATATTAACCTTTTTTTTTTAAGAAAATAAGAAATGAAGGAGTATAAATATTATTTCAACCTCTTATCTCCCAAGACTCAAATCCGAATACTGAATTTTATTAAAATACTTGAAAATCAACTCAACTGTAGGGGCAAAAAGGATCCATCAAAGGAAAAACCATAATTTCTCAGGGGAAAAAAAAAAAAGGAGATCGCAGATATAGTGTTGGAGCAACTTTTCCAAAAATTAGTAACATCCAACTTTCATGCCTTTCAGAGTATAAAACAGGGCATACTTTTTTTTTCAGAAGAAAATTTAAGTCTTTTCCAAATCCTGAAAATTTAAGTCTTTTCATTATATATTACACCCTCACCCCATCCAAATCCTAAAATACACGTATCGCCTAAAATTTGTAGCTATGTCCTCTTGCTTCCACAATAAGAATTGAGCCGACTAAACTATCATTTGAGAATACAAACCAGAGCCATAGACAAGGCATTATTGCACAAAAAAGTTTAATCAGTTATGAATCCCTATCACTTGTGATTTTCAATTAGACATGCACAAAAACCAAATCTTATAACATTAGGATAAGCACGAGACCAAATCCATGAACATGTCGATAATTTGCTGTAATTTAGTGCATTATAACAGACTTCTGTATCAACATCTCGCAAACTATTGAAATTTGTTTGAGAAGCGAATTACAAACATTACCTAATAAACTAAGGGCAGTGTGTGTGTCGAGATTTCTTTCGGCTATAGAACTATATCACATCTGGGTTATGAATTTTTAAATGACTAATCCAGACTAGGTGCTACCTCAGTTGGATTAGACTCAAATATATCTGAATTAGATGCATCAGGTTCTTCCAAAAGCTCTCGAGATTGGACTGACTCTTTGTATGCGGGTGTGTCCTTAAAATCTGTTGCTCCTTCATTAAATGTAGCCACAGCAATCCCACAAGCAATTAGCTATCAAGATAAAACAGAACATTAGCATGAAGAATCATCAAATGAATACAATTTGTCAGACATGAAAAATGCATTAAGAAACAGATAACATGTACATTATTTTCTATCAACGATCTAGAATCCTCTAGATTTATTCATTTTTCTTCAGCCTTATTTTTTTATTTATTCCTCGCCAAATTTAGCCCTGCGAAAGGTGCATTTCCATACTACCACCTCCTCCAAAAAGAATACGAATAAAGAAAATATGTTCCTTTCCAAGGACCATATAACAGATCCAGAGGGAGACGGTGAGCATTTGAGAAACAGAAAATTATTTTTATTTCAATTTGACTTTTGAAAACTCATCTCTAAGTAACCTGTGATAACCTTTTGACAACGAATAAAACTGATAACAAGAAAACAAGTGAACCAAATTCTTCAAGTATATTAACATGCTAAACTAAAGAACTACAATTCTATCAATTTCTATTAGCTTTTAATTAGGTATCTTATGTAATCTCTGTGGGATTAATTTAATAGCTACTCACAATGTCTTATTCAAGATAGTGCAGCAATGTGTCAAATTATTTGACTTACCACTTTGTGTATCCTCGGTGTCAAGAAACATGTGGAATAGCTGAAAGCACCTAACTCCCTATTCTCTTCTGTCACATTTTTCCCTCATAAAATTGAATAACCAGATTTGGTCCACAAAATAAAAATTTTAACTGAATTTTCCGTATTATCTTCCAAACTTGTATAAACATTTTGACACAAAGCTTATGGAAGTCTTTTCACATTAACCAACACGTAATTGTATCCACATTTTGATCGGTCTAAAGAGAAACAGGTAAAGTATTCGGCAAATTGTTTAGTAGCAAATGTTCAAAACTCACTCACACACTTATAATTGACTGTTGGTGATTCCATCTAGTAGTGCAGTGTATTAAAAGATACAACACCTCAACCTCAAACATACCCTTAAAATATATATATATATATATATATACAACTTCTATAAATCAGACTAAACTCAATAGTTCAAGTTCTAACAGTGTGGCTACTCTAATGGTGCGTTGAGAAACTCGTAATCGGAATGGACAAAAATCAGTTTGGACTAGAATCGAAATGATGACAACCATGGAAATAAATCCCATTCATACCTCATATTATCATTGGCATTTCGTATTTTAAGTCAATCATTTCCCTTCTTCATACCCAATCCCTAATCCCGTAAGTAATCACACCAAGACGGCATCATCCTTTTAAACATCGAAACCACCATCAAGCTTCAAGCTAATACATTTGACAAATGCATTCTTTATTTATTTATTTATTTTCTGAAATATATAATTAAATTCATACCGCAAAGAGGATGCCGAAAGCCCATAGATATTGGAGAAAGAAGCCGAAAGCGTCCCACTGCGGACCCTCCCAGAAGTCGGGCTCCTCACCTGGTAGCTCCGGCACCACGTAGCCGCCACCACCAACGTTCTCAAACGCGGCGCTGTCTTGTCCAATCTCAACCGTCCGTTGCTTCTGATCTTTCTGGTCTTCTTCGGTGGTGATGGCGCCGCTGTTGCTTCTCCTGTTCTTGCTGTCGAAGCGTCCGGTTCGAGAGGACGGCTTCTTTGCAGCTGAGACCACGTGGTGGAATGGAGTTCGAGTAATTCTGCGGCTGGTTGAGGATGAAGGGAAGGTCATGAAGTTGACGTGGCGAGGGTTGGCGGAGAGTATTCTGCCATGGCCACTGCCACTGCCACTGCTAGTGATGGCTATGGTGAGAGCCATGTGTGAGTGAGTGACTGAGAGTGGATGAGAAAGAGAGAGAATATTAATAAGCACGTTACTGATCCCATCACCCGCACCGGTTTTTTTAGTTGGGCCGTAGCCTCGGCCCATATTTGATTTTTAGTTAGATATATTATAAAAGGGAAACTGTAAAACCCAACATTTTTAAAAAGGGGCACAATCCTAATTTCTTAATAAATTTTGAATTATATTATTCATTTAAATAACACTGGCATACGATAATATATTGTAGGTACACAAATTTATATTTTCTCATCCAACATAATAAAATTTATTATCAAATATGGATATGAAATTTTTTTTTTAAAAGGTCCCACTCAAATTCGAAAACACGTAACTAATAATTCTCCGAGATAGTATGACCTTGAAGAACTATAACCCCAGAATATTATTATACAGTAATTGACTAATCCTCTGAAATAAATAAATTCTGAAATACTCAATAAAGAATTCAGGAATTATCACCTTTAACCTAAGAACGATATCCCAAAATATATTTAGTTGGTGGAATGAGTGACATAATTACATGCTACTTAACTTTCACACAACTATAGTACATTTCATGTGAAATTTATGATTTAAATCATATCTCACTTGTCTTAACATACAATTATAATACGTGACAAGTGTATAATGTGTATCCAAAATAGAGTACACCAACATACCTACTTGTCCAAGAATAATTAAATAACTCACCTAAATAATGATATATCCAAGAGAGGATTGGGTCAAAATAAATCCCAATTTTTTTGAAGCAGATTACTTGTCAAACTACTATTTACTTCCGAACAATCTTTATAATTGATTGAAATCCGACTTAATTGTTGGAATGCTTGTGTACATGATACTCAATTTCTGAGAAGTCATCTGGCAAGATTACCAACTTTAGAAATTATACATAGTCAGGACTTCTTTAATATTTTTCCACTTGAATCCTAAAATTCAAGTTCTCTTTGTTGTTATGTTTCACTTAGCCACCTATTTTGTTCAGTATATCTCCATTTCTCATTCCAATTTCCTCTAGTCAACTGCGAAATATTTTTAGATTACGGTATTTTAGCTCAAAATCTATTTGGATTCTCTTATGATCTTCCAATTTAGAATTATTTCAATTTTCTAACGGTATTATATATTTTATAATTTTTAGAGATATTGAGCTATTGATACGATCCACTCTAGGATATTTGGACTTTTTATATGATGTGATCTAGATTAGGCCTAATAACTATCTTGGTGTGATATTTGACAAGCATGGTGGGATAGCATTCAAAGACCCATTACAAAATACTTGGGCAAAATTCATGAAGATCAAGAACACTCCAAGATTAACTTGCAAGATGGCCTTCAAATGAGAGAAATCAGCCTTAATTCAACATGAGAGGAATTATGTGCATGAGATCAGTGGACTTGGCATGTGTAAAATATTTTATTTTTCGTTGGCCTTAAGTTATTCAGTTAGTTACTTAGTCCATTCATGTACTAATATAACATGGACTAAAGTATTAAGTTACTCGTATAAACCCATTATTAAATCATTGTTAGTTTAGGGCTTAAGTAAGTGGTTGGCATGTGTAGGGATGATAATTTCGCCCACAAACCTGCAAACCCGTAAAATCCCACCTGCAATGGGTATGATTTAGTAAATATTTAAGCGGATTTGGTGCAGGTTTGGTAATTTAAAACAAAACTCGCTACGGGTTTGGTAATTGAGCAAAACCAGCGGATACCCGCAATGGGTATCCGCTACCCGCAAGCGTAAATTTTTTTTGTTTTATATCTTTAAGGCAAAAAATCTCTCATATAAAATGACTCACTAACTGGCAATTTTTGAATTGCTCTCTCTTCATATTTTTGAATTACTTTTGGTCATAGTTCAATAATTTTGATGATATGAATTTAACGTAATGAAGAATATTCAGCTAATGATTCATGGATGTAATTATGATAATATGAAATTGACATATTATAAATATTTTAAACTTTTATTTATGTGTCCTAATTTATAAACTCTCAAATATATTTTTTGTATGTTATGAAAAAGTATCAATATTTAATTAAAAAGATTGTATTATTAAGAGCATAAGGTAATTCAATATTTTAAAAACCCGTAAAAAATCTGCTGGGTACCAATGCGGGTTCGGTAATTTATTTTTATATGCAGGTGCGGGTTTGGTAATGAAAATTAAAACCTGCAACGGGGTATGGTGCAGGTTTGATAATTTATTTACATATACGGGTGCAGATTTGGTAATAGCAAACCCTTACCAAACCCTACCCACTGCCATCCCTAGGCATGTGGCGGGATTTATATAGATTTCATATTTGGATAGTAAATGTCTCATCCGATATCCGATTTTGGTGATTCAAGTTACGTTAGGAAGAGGACTCCGAGATCTATAACTTTCTACTTATGTCAAAGACATATTCAAAATCATTTCTGGTCAAAATTCGATCACAATATATCCTTAAAATTTTTATGTTTTATGTTTTAAATTTAATTTATATTTTAGTATAATATACATAACTTTAATGTTAATTCAAAGCACATTAACGAAATTTATATCTTATTTATTAGTTCAATTATTAATTCTTTTAAGTATTTTAGTTTAATTAACTTTCCTTATTTAAATTAATTTATGATTTTATAAGGATTTATCTAAAGGTGCCTTTAGCTTGTAATTTTTCAGATTTCAGACATTAAAATACAAACTTATTATCATTAGCATAAGTGTGTGATAGACTGAATTTCTCATATTCATTAGATTGAATACATATCTTATCAAAAGGGTTGCATCCTTTGTAGCTTCTTTTCGCAAGGAAGATTTTTTTCAATGATTTTAGAAAGGGTTTTCGAGGGTAGGATCCCTGGGGGTTCAATCCGATCTTGGAAGGGATTTTATTCTTACAAAATCATGATTTGTAATTTTTGGGATTCGCTCAATTATGTGGGTTTCCTGGGAATCAATTCTATGGTGGTTTCCATCAATGATATTTCTGTGAGTGAAATTGAGGAAATTGTTTGTGTTGATAAGAGTGAAATCATGAGTGTAGTCATGAGTGATATAAGTGAAATATTGGCAAGGCCGAGAATGTGCTATAGATTATGAGAGGGAAAATACTTGTGAGGTCATGTGATATGTTAGAAGTGAAAATGAGAACATGTGTGTGGGAAAATTAGGAGTGTTGTTAAGGTTTTTGTGAGTGAAGTTGAAACATGGATAAAACTGAAGAAAAGATGGTAGAGGTTGAGGTGAATGAGGATAAGAAGACTGAGGTTAAAGATGAATTAGTTAAAACTAACAATTAATTGTCAATTATTCTTATTTCGTCATTATATATTTTTTACGGTTTTGCCACCAAGATAGAGCATTGAGCATTATGTTGCATTTTTCCTTGAAGTTTCCTTTCCAAATCTATCAATTCGAATTCGAGGGTGAATCCTTTTGAGAAAATGAGGATAATATGATTCATAACAGGATAATTAGGCTTCTTTAATGTTGTGATCCATATTAGGCTCGATAGCTATCATGGTAAGATATTCGACAAGCATTACATGATAGAATTCAAAGACCTACCACAACATAGTTAAGCTAAAATCATGAAGATCAAGAATACTTCAAGATCAGCTTACGAGATGGTCTTCAAATGAGAGAAACCACTACAATAAAATGTGGAATTACTAACTGAAAATATTCGGTCGGTAAATTTTGTTAATTACAGATTGAATACCGATAAAAAAAGATAAAAATAATTTCTAACCAATTACCAATCAAAATATTATTGAAAGAATATTCATTCGATATTCAGTGAGAAATATGACACTAAAGATTAATTTGATGTCATTTTATGAAGCCAACAATCACCAACCAAATATTTGGTCGGTAATTGATAATAAATAGTGATAGAATGAAATTTAGTCGCTAAAATAATATAATTATAAAAATATAAAAATTAGATATTTTATTGATTTTACATATATATTCTTTACATATATAAGAAAAACATATAATACCTTAATAGCAACTATTTTATATATTTAATCTTGAGGTCAAAGGTTTAAGTCACATCAATTGCATCAATTTGTAGAATTAAATGTGGATTGTGTGGGTTTAGTTTGGCCTGCCCTTGGGTGCTACTAAGGCCCAAGTGTGTGAGACACACATGGCTGATCGGGTGGGCCCATGGTAGCCCCCATATTATTTTTTAAATGCAGTGAGTTTACCTATTGAATATATTTTAGTCGGTAAAATCTAATTTTTATTTATTTTATTTTCTTTTAAAATTACGAACCGAATTATATTTTAATAGGTAATTCGGTTAGTAATTTTACCAACTAAATTATTGTAACATCCCTCCTTAGAAGCAATGTTACCGGCAGGAGACAGGTTAAACCCACCTCCATAAGCCTCTGATTCTAGAAAAATTTCGGCATGATGTATTCGTAACATCATGCAACCTAACCTAAAGCCAGCATCCATATACAACATAAACATAAAATCTCGGCCTCAGACCGGAATCACAACATCAATGCAATCTAAGGGCCCAACAAGAATGCGATACAGACATAAAGACATAATACAAATAGGGCTCCGTCCCCGAAAGTACGTATATACAAAAACTTTACAACATAAGCATCTATGCTCAGCACGTCTCAACAATGCTCAAATACACAAGACTCAACTTCCCCAAGACTTGGTGACTAGCTGACTGCAACGCTGCTATCCGACTGCATCGCAACTCTAAAATGCATGGTCGACCGTTTAGATCGCCAACCTGTAAAACTCAAACACTGTAGTATAGCGAGTCATAAGACTCAGTAAGTAACTATGCTCCTACCTTGAGCATCATACACAAGCAAGGTTTGAATTCCAGTTTACATATTATTCATGGGATTTCTAAGTGGTTCACACAATCTCTAAATTACCAACTGTTCATACTGTCTGTTTTCCAGCCAATTAGCAAACATTCCGTTTCTTATATTCATTTTATGTGAGTATTCATACACTCATCTCTTTCTGTTTTCTCGTAACATACTTCTAGCTTATTTATTGGCAATCATTGCAATCATAAGTATATCGATCATGAACTTTTCACAATATCCAAATCTTGCAATCATATATCATTCTTATATCATCCATACCATCACATGTACGACATATATCATCTTTTCATTTTCTTAACTTTTTATCTTTCTTTTTACTCTACTACCTTAAGCTCAGGTAACTTATCTAAGTTACTTTGTTACCATTCTATTTAACATATCAACAATTTATCATTCATTGAATGTTTACTATGCTTATAATACACGCAACTAAGTATTAGGTCTGAGCTAACTATCTAAGCTTTGTCCATTTACAAATATATTACTTGTTACTAATCCTTTTTGTTTGCTCACACATATCTCAAGTTCTGTTTACTAGTTATATTTTCATATATCCATAATATACGTGTCAAGTCTCAATATCATTAACAGCCTCATCGGAAACCTTTTACGCTTTTGTTGCGCTACTCAGATATATTTCAAATTTCCTATTCATTCTTTGCCAGTTTGGTTTGGACACTTAATATAGTTATCTTTCTCTTATTAATTGAAATATCATCAAATCAGTAATATAAAACATTATTCTTATTCTCATATTATTAGCAATCACGTACTCATATATATATATATATATATATATATATATATATATATATATTATATATATATATATATTATATATATATATATATATATATATATATATATATATATATATATATAATCATGTTATCATATCATGTTATCATACATCAATGTTTTCTAAAATACTCAATACATGTAGACATATGATTCATATAAACGTCTATTATATACTTACATGAATGTGACCACGCTATCATGCATTAACATCAACTATGTGTATCTCAAATGAATTACCAGAATACATGATTTATATGCATGATTTGTGAACCATACTCTGCTCTAACATGTTTTGCTTTTAGAAAATATTTTTTCTGAGAAACTACTTTTTGAAAATTCTTTCTGAAACTCAGTTTGAAAACCTCTTAATAAAATTTATCTTTCTAAAATCATGCTTTGAATCTCTGATTTCTGGAAACTATTTCTAAAATCTTGTTTCGGAAAGCTACTTACTAGGAATCTGAAAACTGAAAACTGAAATCTGAAATCTTTTTTTTTTTGAAAACCAAATCTCCGCCCGAAGGTGAATCTCCGCCCGTAGGCGCATCTCCGCCCATAGGCGCATCTCCGCCCAGGAATGTACCAAATCTCCGCCCGAAGGTGAATCTCCGCCCGTAGGCGCATCTCCGCCCATAGGCGCATCTCCGCCCAGGAATGTCGAATGAACGATTTCCTGAGTTGTGAGAAACTACTGATGCTCCCTGGAGTCAAACTTCTGAACCACAGAATTGTGATCCACCCAGGGTCAAAGGAAACACCTTGCATATGGCTTCTCCCACCATTCTCTGTACTTCCATTAGTAGAAAAAAATTCTCAATGTGGGACTTAGGATCGGTGTGACTCTGTATGTATTTACAGACGGCATTGTGAACCGCCTAGGAAATTCTGCCAACAAGATTTCTTCTGTAAAGGGAGAGGCCATTTCTCTGTCTTGACCACCCCATTTATTCACCTTCAGATTTTCCTCCCATTTTTTCATTTTTTTCTAAACCAGGCTTTCATATGGTCATTAGTATCATCATATTGTCTCCCCCGAACATCTTCACGTCTGTTGCCCCTATCACGACGTGTATCATGACTTGACACCTATCGCTCCCCTCTCTCATATCTCCTACCTTCTCCCTTCTTGGAGCATGGGCTATTACTTGATGACTCCAACATTTGTCTTTCTTCTTATTCCCCCCATATTATTTCTGTTGGCGGGGCTCTCGCTAACACCACTGACCTCGCTCTCTGTTGCTCATTCTTCCTAGATTCATTATCACCGCTCAAGTCTACCGCCCTTTTTCCTTTCGCTATCTCAATTCTCCTCCGACTTGGACCAACCTCCAACCTCCCATTATTTGCTTTTTCCAGCCTTTCTAGCTTCTCCAACATGGTCTTCATGAGTGTCTGGTTCTCCTCTCTATCCTTTCTCATGCTCTTCTCTATTTTTCCCATCCACTCCGTTGTTGAACTCTCTGATGACCTATGGTTCCCATCTTCCGCCATCGTCTTACTACGTTAGTTGTTTCTTGTTCTTTCCCCACAGACGGTGCCAACTGTTGACAGACGATTTTCGTCCCAGAGGCAGTTTCAGGATAACTCTCTCGAGACAACCTTCCATCAACCGTGAATTTATTTGGTTATGGGATGACCAAAAGCAAATTTGACGAAAAAAAAAGAAACACATAAAAAAACTCGAAGAGAAAAGGTTTAACGTGGTTCGGTGGAGCCTGTCCAGCCTACGTCCACGGTCAGAAAACGGGGTGGGGGATTATTTAATTGCTAACCGAGCTGGACCGACCTATTTTGGTGAAGGTTTAATAAAACCGAGCAGGTTGTACTATTTCTTACAAGTAGTTCTCAAATGAAAAATTTCGTAACCCTTACAAATGTGATCAACCTTCCCTTATATATACTACTCAATATACGGTATCGTTCACGTATTTTTGTGACGCCAGCCCTGCAGGTCTGTGGATTTTCGGCGATTTGACAGGTTCCCTTCCCCAAATTACTATCGCCGAAAGTAAGATCTATCCTCTAAATTCCTGTCACATCACGCAGTAAAGGTGTGTGGTCAGATCTTTTCATTAATGATGATAGCCTGTTGAATTTCGAGTGTGAGAGTTTTGGAGGGAAAATCTTATTGTCTCAATCGCACGTCGGTCATCAAGAGGTCGGTCTTATAACGCACTGATCTACCCCAGCAGCTTCCGACCTGATCTACAATATTCAAGCTATCAATCTCGATCCTTGGAGTGATTAGAAACGAATCGAGCTACCAGACTATTGTGGTTGGTCTTGGCCCATTCATTGCCGGTCTTGAAGAACTGAATTTTGCTATCTTCTCTGGATGATTGGAACTTTCCTCTTTGCCCTTACCAAACTGTTCAGAGACCTTAGCCGCAGAAATTTCCATCAACATATATTAATAATTTTATACTCCTCTAATGTTTGGTAGGCCCGCACACTCATTTTGCAGCATCTCTTGACAACCGCGCACCTCTTGAGTTTATGTGGGCCTGAATATTTTTTTATTTTTTTAATTTTGTTTTTATTTAAATTTAATTAGTATAAAATAATATTTTATTATTATTTTTAAATATTTTAATTATTTAAATTTATAAAATAATTTTTTAATACTTAAATTTAATTCATTAAATTATTTAAATTTAATCAAATATATTAATTTATTTAACAAAATAATGCAATATAAAAATATCAAATATCAAATAACACCAAATATTATACTGTATAAAATAGGGGTGTTCATAGGGTCGGGTCGACCCGCGACCCGACCCGACCCGCAACGACCCGACCCGGCCCGGTCGGGTTTATAAAAAAATTTGCAAAAATTTGACCTGACCCGAAATTTTCGGGTTGGGCAACGGGTTTTCTTCCCTTGACCCGACCCGACCCGACCCGACCCTATATAAAAAATATTATTTTTTTAAAATTTTTATTAATTTTCTAAATATTTTTTATTATTTTTAAAGTTTTTAGTATTATTTTATTTGTTTATTACTTTTTTTGTATTAAAACTTTATATATATGATAATTTTTGGGACATAAAATAACTAATATTTATATTTCAAAATAATTAATTCAAAAAAAAGTATTTTTTTTTAAAATAACCCGACCCGACCCGAACCCGATCGGGTTACATTTTGCCACGACCCGACCCGCGACCCGATTTTCGCTTGACCCGACCCGATCGGGTCTAACAAAATTTTGAAAAACCCGACCCGACCCGTGAACAGTATAAAATTTAATATAAACTAATACAATCCAATATAATCTAGTCTAGTACAGTCCAATACAACCCATCTATTATGAAAGGTACGGCAATGGAGTCGCCATATTTTGAGAACACCCACCTTTTAATCTTTCATTTTAAAGAGAGAAATTTTTAATCTTCGGAAATATTAAAAAAAAAAACAAATAACTATTATTTCATTTGCAACAAAAACAACCAACTGCAATCATGTTAGCATGAAAATTTACATATTGTCCGTTTATATCAACAAGTTCTGTCGACCTAAAACGCTTCGAAACGTTTTTTTCGTCCTACGAAGCTGAAAGCGACTCGGGCCGCCATGCAAACTCCGAGATATCGCTCGGTTCATAACCTTCAAACAAACCGTCACCTAACGTTATAAAATCATTCATTACGTTAACGTTGCCGTTGCCGTTGCCGCTGCCGTCCGAATCACCGCCGATTCTAAAATTGTACGTCTCGCAACTAGGCAACTCGTTCACAAATCCTAACGCCATATCATCGAAATCAACGGCCTCCGATTCGCTCGTCTTCAAATCTATGGCCGCCCCGAACATCTGCTCCTCTTCCGCCGAAAAACTCGGCGGCAGACCTAGCTCATAGTCCGAAGCCTCCAGCAGGAACCCGAGCTCCGGCCCAGACTCGCCGGAATCCTCCGTCATAACCGGCGTAGCTTGTTCCAGCACGAGAATCTCCTCTTCGAAGCTTTTGATCACCGAATCGAGATCCTGAATCTGAATGGCAGGGTACGGTTCGGCATCATCAAGGAAGTTGAAAAAATCGTCCTGGATCCGCTTTGCCTCGGGCGAGCTCACGCCGGAGTCGCAAGAGTTTCCGTACCAGGTGATTGGGTCAACTCGGGCGAGTTTCGAGTCTGGTGAGTTAGCCTCCGAGTCATCCACCTCTTCCCGGACTCGCTTTTTGCTGTTCTCGCTGCTGTGTTCTATTTTCAAGTCCACCATGGTAATAAAAACTACAACCAGAGGGCAAAACAATAATTGCACTTTAAAGTATTTAGCTTCAAAAGAGATAACAGAAACCTTATTATCGGCTACCGGGATTATATCCACTTATTTTTTCCAAGGATTAGGGAACAATGAAAGATTTTTAAAACTCTAGAGAGAGAAAGTGGGCAATTCTGGTAATTAGACAAAAATAGAAGGACTTAAAAGACTGATCTGGGCAAAGAAAAGAAACAAGAAATTATAGAGATTATAGAATAGAGAGAGAAAATGTCAAGTGATGGGTGAGGCAAATAGAAACGAATATGGTATATATAGTGGAGAGAAAAATGCGACGACCTGGATTTTATTTTATTTTTTAAAAAATAGATTCGGTGATAGATGTGACGGGCGCGGGTAGGGCGGTGCTTAAAAGGCTTCAATCACGGATTTTTTTTAAATTAATTTCTTCGGCCGAATGTGTTTTGCTTTTCTGTCAATTAACTAAATTTAAGAGATGAATTTGAAACCCCGTTGCAGGGGGCCCACCGAGACAGGGGCCAGAAACATGCGAGAGGCAGAATCATGCCTTCTTTGCAGTGGGGTAAAGGGCAATTTGCTTCGATGTCTTTTCCATATGTAATTTTCCTAAATTTGGAATTTACACGTTTCATTTCCAGAAACGTCTAGAAAAGGTTTATGTGGTGGGAATTGCTTCTTTTTTTTTTTTTTTTTTTTTTTTTTTGGGTGCATTTTTTTTCCAAAGCCTCTAGCTAGACCCGGCCACGGTTCCGGTTCGGAACCGGAACCGAACCGGTTGGAACCGGAAGGTTCCGGTTCCAACCGGTTCCGGTTCCGGTTCCGGAACCGAACCGGAACGGGACCGGTTCGGTTGGGGTTCCACCCCAACGCGAACCGGTCCTAACCGTGGAACCGTACGGTTCCACCGTTCGGACGGTTCCGGTGGAACCGTCGGGTTCCTGTTGGAACCGTAGGTTTCCAACAGGAACCCTACGGTCCCCAACGGCTACTAGCCGTTGGGGGAACATGCAGATGCAGGGAGCCGTTTGGCTCTCTGCCAAACGGCTCCCTGCCGTATTAAAAAAAAAAAATTTATATAAATTAAAAAATTAAGATTACTAATGTACCTCTAATAACGGTAATAAAACGGTTATATTTAGGGCATTTTTGGTATGAAAAAAATTCTAAATTCTATAAATAGGATTCATTTTTCATAATTTCATTACACCAAATTCCCAACTCTCTCATTTTCTATAATTCTCTTATTCTCAATCTTACTTCAATACAATTTCTTATATTCTTATATTAGTATATACTATTCGCAATCTCAATCTCAATTTATTTAGTTTTTAATTTCTTATTTTTCTTCCTAATTTCTCAAATAAAATGGCAAGCTCCTCGGAGAACATAAGTCAAATATGTCAACCCAAGAGAGCGGCCCTAGTGTCAGTGCACAATCACGGAGAAGAGAAGTTAAGGCTCGGTCCTCCGATATTTTCAGAATTCATTATAATTTGGAACGGCTAGAAGATGATTCACAACGAGCAATTTCAACTATTGTGGGGTTATCTACAAATTTCTGGTGGATATGGCAATATGATCAAGCACATGGAAAAACATCATCCGGTTGAATTGACATTGATACGACACAAACTCAAATGGGCAGGTACGCATCATCTAGTAGAGGTACGAGTAGTGTAGATTTATTTAAATATTCTGATGTAAAAAATAGAGAGAATTTGCGAAATTAACTTGTATGACACATCTTTCTTTAAGCTTTGGTGAAAAACTTCATTTACTAATTACGTGCATAATGCTTTAAACCCTGCTGCATGTAGAATGACTCGAAACAAACAAAACGTCATATTTTCAAATTATATAAAGATGGTAAAATTATTTTAAATGAAATATTTAAAGAGATGAAAGGTCGTATTTCTATATGTTCTGATATTGGAGTGACCATTGGCAAACACACTCACATGGGTGTGACTTGTCATTGGATTGATGCATCATTTACCATGCAAAAAAGACTTATTGCATTTAGAGTTTTTGATGACCCACATACTGCACATAATATTTATAGAATGATGAAGGTAATTTTTGATGAATATGCTTAGTAGAAAAAATTTTAACAATTGGATTTGATAATGCATATGCAAATACTGCATCTATTAATGATTTAAAATCCTTATGTGAACCAAATTTAGGGGGTCGATTTTTTCATATTCGTTGTACATGTCATGTCCTAAATTTATGTGTGCAAGACGGTCTAAAATTATTATCTCCTTTCCTTGATCCAATTAAAACGGCCTTAACTGTATTTGGTCATATACTCAAGTTAGGAGAGAATGGACCAAGTTTTGTAAAATAAATGGTATTAAACCGATTAAAATTTCAAGAGATGTTCCAACACGTTGGAATTCTACTTACTTTCTTTTATGTCAAGCATTTCAATACAAAGATGCATTATGTAGTTTTTTTTCTCAACATGTTCAAATATCACACTTTATCCTAGTCAATGGGATATTTGTGAAAAAAATTTAGATATTTTAAGAGTTTTAATGATGCTACTTTAGTTTTTAGCGGTGTTTATATCCTACAGCGCATTTATTTCTACTTGAGAGTTTGAATATTGTTGGCACTCTCGATGAGCATGTTGACAGTGGCGACCCTAATGATATTGTTTTGCTCGAAGCCATTACTGTTATGAAGTAAAATGGTTGAATTATTTTAGAGAAATTCCTTTACTTTATCTTATTGCTGCTGTTTTTGATCCTAGATTTAAATTAGAAGGTTTGAATGGTGGTTTACAAGCTTACTATGGTTATTTAGGAATATAGATGAATTGACATTACGAGCATAATGACGAAATTAAGAAGTGATTTAATTATTTTATTTATGATTATATTGTAAGATATAACTTAGGAACATTAGGTCAATCTAGTAGTAGCGAACCGATAATTCAAACAAGACTTAGCGCAGGGGATCGTTGGTTATTGCAACGAAAAAAAAATCTAGGGATACGACAACTAATAACCCTGAATTAGATAATTATTTATCTACAAATTTTGAGTTTTCTAATGAAAGTTTATGTAGTAAAAATTTTAAAATCCTTGAATGGTGGAACCGGCATCAAATATATATCATGTTTTATCTATTATTGCTAAAGAGATCTTGGCAGCACCTATTTCCACTGTTGCGGTTGAGCAAGCCTTCAGCTTGGGAGGTAATATATTGGAAGCTAGGCGATCTTCATTACATCCAAGCACTCTAGAAGCAACAGCTTGTGTGGATGATTGGACTCGAGCTGATCTGAGACAACAAGAAGATGCCCCCGATGATTTTGAAGATTTGTTCGATAATGCTTCTGCCCACACAGTGCAAGCGGAACCGGAGCCGAAGGATCAACTGATAATGAAGATTGATAATTGTAATTGTAAAATTATGATTTACAAAGGGGATATGTCTTAAACTTGTAATGGAACTACGTGAGCTTTGATTCCTCTCACCCTTTGAGGATACGTAGGCAACTTAAATTTTTAAAAATTTAAGCTCAAGCTCTTCAATGTAATGAATTTTTTTTATTTATAAATTTAATCTCATATTTTTTTAATAATAATTTTTTTTATTTAAGTTTTGATTCCTCTCATTTTTTTTATATTTAATCAAAAAAAAAAAAACAAATAGGAACCGAACCGAACCGGAACCGAACCGTTCGGTTCCGGTTCGGTTTTAGGTTCCGGTTCCACTTAAGTGTGGAACCGGAAACCGGCCGGTTCGGTTCGGTTCCGAACCGGAACCGAACCGCCGGCCGGGTCTACCTCTAGCATCTTCGAGGGCAATGTCCTTTTTGGTGTCGACCGAAATATTCAGAATTATTATTCCAACAGTCCGCACGACAGGTGTGCAGAATTGATTTCAGAGTGAATCGAACGGAATTGAAATCCGATCTATTTAAGGATTTAAAAATTGACGTAAAGTGAAATGTTAAAATTGAACCGATTTGGTTCGATTCGGTTCAGTTCAGTTTTAAGATTTCTGTTTCGATTTTGAATTAGTTCAGTTCACAACCGAATTGAACTGAACCGAACCGAAACTTAACTTGAGAAGCAAATGATTCATAAAATTTAATCAATTAATCCCCAAACCGATCGGTTCACCAATTCAGTTCAAGATTTTACAAACTGATTGGTTCACCGGTCTTGTTCATGATTCGAACCGAACCGAATAGAACCGATCGGTTTAACTCGAACATAAACCGGAAAATCAAACCAATCAATATTTTCGATTCGGTTCGGTTCCGGTTATTTTGCCCGTCCTTACGACTTTATCTCTATATTAGGTCTCATCCAAATGAGAGTGGTTGCCCATATTATTATTTCAAAGAATATAGGTGTTGCTACTTGAATTATGGACTTCTATGTTGTTTGATTTGTTGGACAATTATGACCTATAGCGTCACTATTTGTACAGATCATGGTGTTGTACAAATTAACTATGTGATAAAGGAGATTGCACTCTTATCATTTGTGATTAGATCACCTAGATGTATAAATGATAGGAGGTCCTTATGATTAGTTCTTGGATTGAGATGATATAAGACAGTATCAATCCACTAAGGTATAATCATTAAATATCCTTAGTCAGAGTATTATCAAGATTGGACATCGATAATGCGTAAAAGACTAGTATTACACTTGTGCGCGTTGTGAGAGCATAACGGTATAGTTCTCATATATTTGGGTATAGGATACTCATGCAAGTGTAATAGGAGGTTTTGTTTTACCGATGGTACGGAAAACAGCTTCGCTCTAGATAGACCCATTCGGAATTCCATTGGTAGTATGACTATGTGTCTATGGAAGTCCAAAATCAGGGTATGTGTATTTGGTCTTAACTTGAGACTTGCACCGCTAATACTTGCGACAATCAATATGCTTTGGTTTTGGTCGTCCAGGGCTTTAACAGGTTCTGTGTACGCCTCTGCTGGGTATATTGAGAATCGTAGTGTATTGGGTGTGATGTCAAGATGGAAGTATCACTCCAGTCATAATGGAGATGATGTCACGTAGGATACGGTATTAGTACTCTTAAGTACTGCAGTCATCGGGGATATTATGACTAGGTCATGTATATCCGATTATAGAGACTAGTTACCAGACATCCGACATGTGCTTCGTACGGGGCAAACACAATTCCAGCCCAAGGCCTAGCACGTGACATCCGATACTGGATCGACATACACAATACTACGTATACTACGCCTGATATAGATCGCTTATTCCTGTAAGCATGTTTCTGGAGATTGGGTAGGCATGGCGCTTTACTAGAAGCCAACCTTATCTTGTAAATCGGTAAAAATGTAGTACTAGGTACGTACGTATTCGAATAGTCCGATAACCGTATTTATTGCCAACATATCCGGGGATCTCATGGGTCGGTTCCCGAAGATTCACCGATGACGTATGACTCGCACTTAATTAATCTGAGATTAATTTGATGCGAGAGAAAATTAATCTGGGATTAATTTGATGAGAGAAAAAATTAATCTGTGATTAATTACGGAGATATTTTATCTAGGATAAAATATCATTTAATGAGAGAGAACGATTAATTTGGAATTAATCGATAAATTAATATATTCGATATATTAACGAAATTGGATTTCGATGCTGAATTAAAATCAAATTTAAATTCGAGCGAACGAATTAATTTAGAATTAATTCGTTATGGATGTGAATAGTAATTATGCTAGGCATGATTATTTAAATTAAATTAGATTTAATTACGACGCAACGGAAAATTCGTTAATTTGGAATTAACAAACCCGAGCCCGAGATTGTTTACGAGTGCATTCGCATTTCGAATTCGAGTGCGGCACGCAAGTCAAATCAAGCGTCAAATCGCTAGTCACATCTAGTGTCACATCATTCGTCAATCAAGTGATAGATGTCTTTCACTTTGAGTGATTGACACCAGTCACTATTTATGAGTGATGTGACTTGATGGGAGTTGATGGAGGTGTTGGCATAATTTCCATTTGACTTTTTGAAAGCAAAAATGGAAAATGAATTTGCAACCAACCAAAAACACTTTTCTATCATCTCTCTCCTCTCTCCCATTCACGCCCAAGGGGCTTCTTCTTCATTCTTCAAAACAGCTCACTGCCGTGAGTTAAAGAGAAGCAAAGAGAGATTTTATTGCAAAATCAAGGTGCTAGCACACATCCGGAGTCGTCCGTAGGTGATAGGGAAACCTACCCGTGTGCATGGAATCATAACACACAAGCTTGGAGCTTTAATGGACATCCATGGCCGATTCTTGGAGGACAATTTCAGTGGACTTCCGTGACTTCTCAATGGGAAGAAAATAATTTTTTTTTCTTCACCGCATCGCCTCAACCGATCGATGTAAGTATTCCGTAACTTCCTCGTGTATTCACATATTATTTTATGCTTGATAATCAATCCTCGGGACCGTAGAAAATCCAATATGATTTTGCAGCTTGGGTCATCCATGATGTGTTGGACAAAATGACCCATACCGTCACTATTTGCACAGATCATTGTGTTGTTGTAGCATATTAACTATGTAATAAGGAAATTGCACTCTCATCGTTTGTGATTAGATCACCTTAGATATATAAATGAAGAGAGGTCCCTATGATTAGTTCATGGACTGAGAATGATATGAGACAGTATCAGTCCCCGAAGGTTTAATCATTAAATATCCCTAGCCGGAGTATTATCGAGACTGGACATCGATAATGTGGAATAGGCTAGTATTGCACTTGTGTGCGTTGTGAGGGCACAACGGCATAGTTCTCATATATATAAGTATTGGATACTTATGCAAGTGCGATAGGAGGTCGTGTTTCACCGATGGTACGGGAAACAGCTTCGCTCTGGATAGACCCCGCGGAATCCCATTGGTAGTATGTCTGAGTGTCTATAGGAGGCCGCATCAGGGTAGGTGTATATGGTCTTAACCTGAGACTTGCATCGCTAGTACTTGCGACAATCGGTAAACTTTGGTTTTGGTGGTTGGGGGCTTTAACCGGTTCTGTGTTCACCTCTTCTGGGTTTATCAGGAATCGTAGTGTACTGGGTGTGATGTCAAGATGAAAGTGTCACTTCAGACATATGGAGTTGATGATCGCGCAGGATACAGAACTAGTACTCTATAAAAAGGTTGCAACCGTCGGGACAATATGACTAGGTCAGGATTGCCCGATTCAAAGAGACTAGTTGCTTGATGTCCGATATATGTTTCGTACGGGGCAGACACATTTCCAGCCCCAGGCCTAACATGTGATCGTCCGATACTGGATCGATGTACGCAATACAATACAATTGTATACTACGCTTGATATAGATCTTAATATTCTTCAAAGGATATGTCCGGAGAATTTGGTAGACATCGTGATTTGCTAGGAGCCGACCATGTCTCGTAAATCGGTAGAACGTAGTACTTGGTACGTATGTGATTCGGGCACACCGACGACCGTATTTACTGCCTAATTATCCGGGGATCTCATGGGTCGCTTCCCGATAATGCACCGATGACGCATAACTCGCACTCATTAATAATCTGGATTATATAGAAGAAAGAGAAAATTAATCTGGGATTAATTACGGAGATATTTTATCTCGGATAAAATATCATCTAAAGAGAGAGAACGATTAATTCGAAATTAATCGATTAAATTAATATATTCGATATATTAAACGAAATTAGATTTCGACGCGGAATTAAAATTAGATTTTAATTCGGGCGAACGGATTAATTTAGAATTAATTCGTTAGCGACGTGAATAGTGAATTCGCTAGGCGTAATCATTTAATTACGACGCGACGGAAAAATCGTTAATTTGGAATTAACGAACCCGAGACCGAGTGTGATTGCGAGCGCATTCATATTTCGAATTCGAGTGCGGCGACGCAAGTCACATCAAGCGTCAAATCAATCGTGACATCAAGCGTCAAATCAAAAGTCACTTTGAGTGATTGATTGATTGATTGATTGATTTGATTGATGGATTGATTGAATGACACACCTCAAATCACTTTAATAAAGTGACATGTGAATAGTGATGGGTGTTGGTGGAATAGTGACTTGTGAAGACTTTTTACCATTTACTTGATTTGATTAAAGTTTTGGTAATTGTTTTTAATATATTTTCTAGGAAAATATATAAGGATTATTTTGGTAAATCAAAGACAAGTCATTACACATTTTTCACCCTTTCTCTCTCACCATTTTTCTCCTCTCCTCTCACGCCATTTTGAAGCTTTTTCACTGGTTTTTCAAACCAGTTTGGGCGTGACTTTGGGAAGCAAATGAGTGGTTTTCATTTGATGATATCTAGTGCTAGCACACTTGCGACACTTGCGAAGGTGTTAGGGAGGTTCACCCATGAGGCGAGACTCATCCGTCGAAGTTTGGAGCTCCGATTTGAGACCCGAAACAGCTCATTCCAGTGAGCTCACTGCAGTGAATGTGCGCCCAAAACAGTGGAGGTTTTTGGCTTGAAATATCTTCAAATCGACTCAACCGATCGATGTAAGTATTCCGCTACCTTCGTCGATGTATTTACACATTAATTTCATTGCTTGTTTGATCTTGGGACCTTAATAAAAACCAACATGATGGGCCAACCCGAACCATCCTTTATGGATCCACCTTAGATGACATGTGTCACCTTTAGGAGAGTGACATGTGGTATGTGGGGGATTTTTCCTTTATACCCACACGCTAAATATTTTTTAGAGAGGAAAGTTAAATAACATCCATATTTTATCCACATCAATACAACTCTATAAATATATGCAAATGTGCACTATGCAAAGGTTAAGTCATTGGACAAAAATCTGGAGATTCTTTGGAATTACAAGGTTAAAGACAACTGTGTTGTGATTACATGTATTTAGTGTAGGGAACAACTTTCCCGAAAACGCAGCGGAAGCGGTAATAGGAACCCATTGCAGTGAACAATATTGAAAAATTTTCCTCCTTCTCTTTTGTTGAAACTGAATAGCTACTGAATTGAAATCATTGCAGTGAACAAGCTTCGTTGCTGTAGATGTCTTTCCTTTATGATCCGATGCTAGGATCAACCACCCGATCTTCCGAACTACGAATCGAAACCAACAAGCCGAAGTATGTGCTTCACTCATAAGGAATAAACTATAAACTTTTTAGAGAAAAAATATTATCACAATTCGTATTTGGATTTTAGAAACTTTCTCTCAACATTTGAGTAAGTTTTCTTACTTCTCAACATTTGAGAAAATTTTTGTTTTCACTCAATAATTGATCAAACAAAAATTCTTGATTTCAAACTCTCTCACAACTCTTTTGTTTTTCTTAGAGCTTTCTCTTACATGCACTTGTGTGAATGATTCATTCTCTCTACTCTCTTCCAAATGGTAGAGATTATATTCTCTCAAAGCCAACTACTCTTGTCTCCAAGCTACCAATGTTTTCTTGAAATGGCAAACATACTCAATAATTGAGTGGAAATGGTAGAGAAAAGATTCCATCAATACCAACTACTCTTGTCATTGAGCTTCATGTGTTTTTCTAGTAATGGCAAACACACTTAAGTGGATGCCTTACAAAATTACAAGAAGCAATAGCAAATGACAAAGCAAAGGCAATAGGTTATACCTAACCTTGGACTTAAATATTTGGAGAGCATAGGAGGAGGCCATGTGTTCTAGTCTTCATGATGACTCATTTATCATTATCATGATAATGATGTAATGATTTCATTTATAATGTAATAATTATCTAATAATTATTAGTAATTGATTATCTTATATCATGATTTGATTATCTCATAATCAAATAATTACAGAAAATATTAGGTTAAACTAATTTAACATAGTTTTCATTTGTGATAAATTATATTATTAATATCATTAATAATATATAAACAATATGTGAGCATACAATTAGATAATTTAATTATATTAGGTTTGCTACAGTTAATCAAGCTAGTACGGGGACCAAATGGACCTACAGTTCCGAGCTCCAATAATCTCGAAATATCAATTAATCTCTTTAACTAAATATTCTAAATTATTAACTTCGTGTTATTCCACCGAAAATTCGAAATTGCACACTCATTGTCGTAGATGAAAATAATAATAAGCCGAACATATTTAGTCGTCCATCGATATAGTCATTACATACAGATTGGCCTATCATGAGTATCTCATAATTAGAGTTGGGTCATAAGTCTGTTACACCCCTCTAATTATTTAACCTTAAGTACCAATGATTCTCTAATGAACAAAATGTTCATAACTGTTGTGAATATAATTCTTTCTATTCTCAATAGAAAGATGAGCACTCTTTGTTCAAGTATCGAAATCTACTCTTAAGCAAGATATTCACATGCTTCTCGTAAGAAGGAGTAAATTCCATATCTATGTAAAATGTTCCCAGCTACACACCAAATCATACCCATAAAATACGTAGTTATTGGCCAGGAATGATTCTTCCAACCTCACCATAGTAAATCAAAGGACATAACCCGACATGTAGGAGTTCGTAGTACACTCAAGATTAAGTTCAATCCATATATGACCATCTAGTAGATAAAATGAATTTCTACGATTAACGGATATTAAAAAGATATTATTTTTATCTGGGTCCAGTCCTATATGATCACATCATACAAGGTGCCTTCATTCCCATGTCAATACATGAATGATCTCGGATCAAGGTCGTTATATCAATATATAGAATGGACCGCAGTTATAGATAAACCAAAATAAAGTTTCCACTTCATTTGCTCTCTATGGACTATTTTAGATTACTAACTTCAGACTCAAATCCTCTTATGTATACTACTTATATACTAAGTCTGAAGGTACTGGAGTAATCAAGGATGATCAAGACAATTTACAATATGCGATTTAAATCAAACAAATTTGATAAATGAATAAAGCATGTTTTATTTCAATAAATAATTGGGTTTACAACACATGAAGCTCTAGGGAATAAATCTCAACAATCTCCCACTTGAACTATAGCAAATGGGACATGTCATGTAATCCTAAAACCTTTAGGTGACTTTCAAAAATTTTAGCCAATAATGTCTTTAAACGGATCATTCAAGTTATCAACGGATGGAATCTGTATGACAACAACATCTCTTCTTTGTACTATCTCCCTAATGAGATGATATTTTCTCTCTATATGTTTCCCCGCTTGTGGCTTATTGGTTCCTTGGAGTTCGCTACTGCACTACTATTATCACAATAAAGTGAGTGATTTATCCATGTCTAGACCAACTTCAAGATCTCACACGAATTTACGGAGCCAGACTACATCTTTAGCTGCTTCACAAGCTGCTACATACTCAGCTTTCATAGTGGATTTAGCAATGCAAGATTGCTTTTATACTTCTCCATACAATGGCCCCACCACCTAGGGTGAACACTGATTCAGATATTGATTTTCTAGAATCTACATCCGTCTGAAAATCAGAGTCTGTATATCCTCTAAGAATTATATCGTCACCAAAATATACAAGCATATAATTTCTCGTTCTCTTAAGACACTTGAGAACATTTTTCACTGCTACCTAATGATCCAATTCTGGGTTTGATTGAAACCTACTCACTACTCCCACTGCAAAGCATATGTCTGGTCTCGTGCATAACATAGCATAATGAGACTATCAACTACTGAGGAATAAGAGATATGTCTCATTTCCTTAACTTCTTGAGGTGTATTGGGAGACTGTTCCTTAGACAAATGAATTCCATGTCTGAAAGGCAAATTACCCGTCTTGGAATTCTGCATTCCAAATTGCACGAGAATCTTTCGATATAGGATGCTTGAGACATTGCTAACAGTCATCTCTTGCAATCCCGAAGATCTGGATCCCAAGTACATAACTTGCCTCTCCCAATCTTTCTTTTGGAATT
The DNA here is from genome assembly GCA_019454045.1 of Zanthoxylum bungeanum. Taxonomy (NCBI): domain Eukaryota; kingdom Viridiplantae; phylum Streptophyta; class Magnoliopsida; order Sapindales; family Rutaceae; genus Zanthoxylum; species Zanthoxylum bungeanum. Next base: position 25,194 of record SKCR01032274.1, read on the forward strand.
GGATAGCTAGCCAGATTTTAACATCCGATAATATCTTTACATTATTCCTAATGAGTAAAATATCATCGAGGTACAACATGAGAAAAACTACATTCCCATCAATGGTGTGCTTGTAAACAAAAGGCTCATCAACATTATGTGATGAGCGGAAAATATATCAATATTTACCGCCCCTTTAACTTAATATTTTGTTTAGTTTCTCGGGTTTGATGAACGTTTTGATATATTTTAGTTTATTTTACAGATAAAATAATATCGGGTCTCAATGAAATCATTTAGGATGAAATGTGGGTCAATTAAGGGCAATTATTGGACTTGGTATTTTAATTTTGGAGAATGGAAACTTGAAAGGGCGTTTTGACGAAGTGCAGTGTTGGAAATTCCAGTTTTGTGTATATGTCGTATTTTGGGCGTAACGTTTTACTCCGATATCGGATTGAGCTGATTCAAGTACCAGATTAAAGAAGACTCAAAGATCTACAATTTCGAAAGAGAAAATATTTTCGAATTCGGAAGATTTCGTGACCGAAATTGATGAACCATCCAGAAGTGTGTGATGTATAATTATTAAAGTCATTATCAATCATTTTCAAAGCAAAATATAAATTAATAAATAATTAATAAAAATTATCAAATCACCACCAAACAAGATAAGAAATTAGTGGAGAAATTATGGATTTGGTGGAGTAATTAGTGGAGAAATTAATAATGGATTTGGTGGAGAATTTGATGGATGATTTGATGGAGGCAAAATTTTACCTATAAATACCAAGCCATTTCATTTGTAAAATATATACTTTCTTCTTTGAAATTTCCTAAGGAATAAATAAAAGATTGTATCTTGTTTATTTATTTTTAGCTTTCAGTAATTAATTTCTGTTTTCGCACTTTCTTTTCTTTACTTTTTAGTTTTTACTTTCCGCAATTTACTTTTACGTACAATCCTTACATTTCTTTACTTTTGCAGTTTTGATTTTTCAAGCAATGAGGAGGTAATTCTCCTTTGCTGGGGTGAAAGGTAAAGCTTTTATTATTGCTATTTAGATTAATCTCCCATAATTATAATATATTCACTATTTAAAATTTGACTTAACAAGGATACCGCTATATTAGCCGGTTGATAATTCATTTTAATCTGGTTAAACCTGACTAAATAAGGATACCGCCAGATTGGTCGGTTGGTAATTAAAGTTTCTTACCGCCTATATGGCAGGTTTAATTTGGTTCCGCCTATATGGCTGGATTATGGACAATTATTGTTACCGCTTTAATGGCTGGTTGGACTTAATTTGACTTAATCAGGTTACCGCCTATATGGCTGGTTGGTAAATTATCACAAGTTTATATGTTATATTTATGGGAGATATCTAAATAGTAAATAGTAGAAGTTAATTCCTTTTACCTTAGCATTTAATTTATTGTAATTTACTTTTTAGCTTTTACTTTACCGCAATTACTTTACCGCATTTTAATTTTATGTCTTTTATTTCATTAGCCCTAGTTATGTGTCGTAACTAAGTTAGATATCTGGGGTTGTGATGAAATCCAATATTACCGGTTTATAAGGGGTTAAATTATAGTTTGGGTAATATAAAGATTTATTTATTGAGTCTTAATTTTAATGCTTTTTAATTAACTGGCCATTAATAAAATTGATTAGGTAAACTGAAAATGAACTTGGAAAATGGATTTTGTGTTTAAGATCTTAGACTCAATAGCCCACGATCTTCCTTGAGGATAGATAACCCTTTAATAGATTTCCTTACAGGATATGAATATACCTGTCGGGCGGGGGTAGCCATAATTGGAACTTAATCTTAATGAATCTAGGTAATTTGGTTGACATAGACATATGGTTCAATTGGATTATACTAGGTATTTGTAATTAACTATCGGAAGAGGCTTTTACATAATTTAGTGTTTCAGGTTAATAAATCAATAAATTACCCAACAATAAGATAACTACATCATCTTTTAAATAATATTGGAATAAATCACAACCCTGGATAGTTTTATAAATTTGAATTTTCTTCAATCTACTTTCAAGCAAATTTATTTACTTGTTTTAAGTTTTAAAGTCACCACCCAATCAAACAATCAATCTATTAGATACTTGAAACATTTAACTCCATAAATTGATAACAAAAGGTTTTAAGTCCTCGTGGGATCGATACTTTTTATACTACTTGAACGATACGTGCGCTTACGTTATACGCGTGTGTAAGCACCGATCATTATGCTTAAAGTTATAAGACTTGATCGTAGTATCAAATCTTATGTTTAGAGATCTAGATGTTTGCTTAAGTCCATAAATAGACCTTTGCAACCTGTAAACTTTTTTCTCTTGACCTTGGGTTATGAACCCATCTAGTTGTATCATATAGATACTTTCATCAAGATTTCCATTCAAGAATGCAGTTTTGACGTCCATTTGCCGAATCTCATAGTCATAATATGCGGCAATGGAAAAAAGAATATGGATGGATTATAGCATGACTACTGGCGAGAAAGTCTCTTCATAGTCGACTCCATTTTTTTTGGGTATAACCCTTTGTCAGTAGCCCAGCCTTAAAGGTCTGTACCTTCCCATCTACTACTTTTTTTCTCTTATAGATCCACTTATAACCTATGGGTTTTACTCCATCAGGTTGGTCTACAAGTTCCCAGACTGAGTTAGAGTACATAGACTTCACCTCGAGGTTCATGGCTTTGAGCCATTCCTCTTTATCAGAATCACTCATTCCATTACAATAGGTCAATGGATCTTCTATACAACACTGTAAGTAACAAGTTATGCCTCTCCGTATCTTATATAGCGATCAGGTTGTCTTACAACCCTCCCACTACATCTAGGTGGTAAATCATTCTGATAAAAATGTATCTGACGCTCAGATATAGACGGTGTTATGTTTCTGTCAACTGTTAACAATGGTGTACTGATCGTACCAACAAGTAACTCCTCAAGTAACACTTTACTTCGAGATTTGAACTCTTTCATATAGTCCTCCTCAAGAAATATAACATTTATTGACACAAATACTTATTGTCTTCTGGACTATAAAAGAATCCACCCCTAGTTTCCTAAGGATAATTTGCAAATAGGCACACCTATGAATGTGCCTCCAGCTTTTTAGTATTATTCTGCAGCACATGTGCTGGACACCCTCGTGTGTAAAAATATCACAAACTAGCTTTACGACCATTCCATAACTCCAAGAGAGTCTTAGAAATAGACTTAGAAGGAACTACATTCAGGATATACATTACAGTTTGCAATGCATACCCCCAGAATGAACTAGGTAGTGCGCTATGACTAAACATTGATCTCATCATGTCTAGAAGGGTCTAATTTCTCATTTCTACAACACCATTTTGATGTGGTGTTCTAGGTGTTATGAGTTGTGAAACTATTTCATACTCAACTAAGCATTCCTCGAAATCTCCATCAAGTTATTCTCATTAACGATCTGATCATAGAATTTTGATGCTTTTACCTAACTGGTTCTCAACCTCAGAACGATATTCTTTGAACTTTTCAAATGTATCTGACTTGTGCTGCATGAGGTAACCATACCCATATCTTGAACAATCATCAATAAAAATGATGAAATATTCATAACCACCTTGAGCTTTTACATTCATCAATTCGCAAATGTCAGAATGTATTAGCTCTAGTGGCTGATTGGCTCTTATATCTTTTCCAGTAAAAGGTCTCTTGGTCATTTTGCCTTCTAGATAGGATTCATAGATTGGTAAAGTTCCAAGTTTTAACTGATTTAAAACTCCGTTATTTATTAATCTATCCGTCTAGTCAAAGTTAATGTTGTCCAAGTCTAAGATGCCATAGATATGTATCATAATGAGAAATCTTTATCGTTTTATTTTTGGTTTTTCAACCTTAAAAATATTTCAGTGTTAAGCAGTAATCATATGTTAACGGTCTTAACACATATAGATTATTTTTGGAATTTCCTGAGCAAATTGCTAATCCATTTCTACTAATAACAACTAGTTTATTATCAAACAAAATAGAGAAACCATCTTCCATAAGTTTTGCTATATAAATCAAATTTCTTCGAAAAACGAGAATAAAAAATGCATTGTTTAAACAAAAATAACTATTATTAAAGCTTAATGTAGAAACTCCCATTGCTTTGGCTGAAATGACATCCCTTGTCCCAACTCTCTTGTCAAAGTCACCTTCAGTAAGATCCTTCCATGAGTCAAGTAGCTGTAAAGAATAACAGACATGGTTAGTGGCTTCAAAATCAACAATCCAAGCAGATTTATCATTCTCCACTAATAGAGATTCAATCACTAGTAAATCATATTTACGTGTATTCTTTTTCTATTAAAGCTCAGCAAGGTACTTCGGATAACTCCTCTTCCAATGCCCATCATTTTTACAGTGGAAATAGTTTCCTTTGGGCTTGGCATCTTTAGAGCTCTTTTTGTTCTTTTTCTTTATTGATTTTGTCTTAGCCTTCCCAGTGTCTTTCCTTTTGTTCTTAAAGGATCTATAAGATTTGGTAACATTTGCCTCGGTATTAGGTTTACGAGGTCCAAGCATCATGGACTTGTAACTGGTGAGCTCACTTAGCAGTTCTTCAAAGTAAAAAACAACTTGTTCATATAACAATTACTTTTAAACTGCAGGAAACTCTTCGAAAATATTTCCATGATCATTGTCACCTTGCTTTGTTCATTAATATGAGCACCATGGGCTTCGGCCATGTTGAGATAAGACATCATCTTCAAGACATGTTCTCGAACTGATGCTCTTTCCTTCATAATAGCCTCACGTTGTTTCCGCTCCGAATGTTGCCTAAACATGTCTTCTAATGACTACATAATCTTGTATGTTGTCGCCATAGGCTCATGCTGTGCATCAAGAACCTTAGACATACTTGCTATCAAATAGCTATGAGCTTTCTCATTGGCTTTTATCCATTGGTGAAAGGCATCACAAATTTCTTTGTGAGCATTTGCAGCTGGTTCAAGAGGACATTCCTCTGTTAGGATAAATTTGAGGTCTTTAAGAACCAATATATATTCATGTCACTTTTTCATTTTTTTATAGTTTTCCCTGATTGATTTGTCTTGTTTGAGAATTGCAATTATAGAAGATGCCATTATTATTTTCTGAAATAAATAAACAAACATGCATTCAATAGCTATTCATCGCATATCAAAATCATCAAACATTTTAGGCATAAAATCAAACATGATGCATGATGCATGTATAATGAATTAGATGCCAAAAGAATTACTATGCCACGATGATCTATCATTCCATAAATAAATACCACTGTAGGGTAGGTCAAGTATTCGCATGATATATTGAGACCATCTCAATTGATTTAATATATATGGACATAACTTCTTTATTCCTATATTCATCAACTACAGTTTTATTTGATCAAGGATTATTGATTAAAATTTAACCAATAAACTGATTAATAATTTAATCATTCCTTTGTGAGTGTAACTCGTTGTTTCAGAAACCTCGGACTTAACTAGTGAAGTGTCATCGTAGGATATGTCAAATCACCAAATACATCTAGAGTTCCTATCCTCTCGGAACCTAATCTTGGTATTGACCTAAAGTATACACCATCCGAAGGGGGACAGAAGTAAAATTGTCTCGAGGTGCCTTCTGAGTCTAACGGTTTTGGATAACGACAGAGATCATGAGATATATTATGGTATATCCCTTTCCCACTCACTATTTTGAAAATAAGGTTTCTATTACACTAGTATTTTATCCATTTAGATTATGTGCAGCTAAACCATAACCTAATTATTACTAGTGCAGTATTAATGATTGAATCAATTTTAACTCTTTAAAATTTTATGCACTAATACAAATTAGTCTCTACCAATCAATTTAACTTAATTAAACTATTTAATCAAATTTACTTTGGAGACCCAATATCTTTTAACATTTAAATAATTAGTTCACCATGTGGTTTGAAAATTTTAGAATTCAAAGTCTAAGACTTAAGTTCTCAATTTTTAAACCATAAAACCAATTAATCTTATTAATTAGTTTTTCATACAAGCATATTCTATTTTAAATTTTAACTTACATAAAATCATATTTTATGACTTAAAATATCATGTATCTATAATGTTATGGCATATGAAGATGTAAGAATTGGTACCCTAGGATATATGACATGTTATTCAAATATTCCCTCACAAGTATTAAACTCTAAACTTTTTAGAGAAAAATGTTTGTCATAATTTGTATTTGGCTTTTAGAAACCGTCTCTCAACATTCAAGTAAGTTTTCTTACTTCTCAACACTTGAGAAAATTTTTTTTTTCACTCAACAATTGATCAAATAAAAATTCTGGATTTTGAACTCTCTCACAACTCTTGTGTTTTTATTAGAGCTCTCTATTACATACACTTGTGAGAATGATGCATTCTCTCTACTCTCTTCCAAAGGGTAGAGATTATAATCTCTCAAAGCCAACAACTTTTGTCTCCAAGCTACCAATATTTTCTTGTAATTGCAAACATACTCAAAAATTAAGTGGAAATGGTAGAGAAAAGATTCCATCAATACCAACTACTCTTGTCATTGAGCTTCATGTGTTTTTCTAGTAATGGAAAACACACTTAAGTGGATGCCTTACAACAGCACAAGAAGCAATAGCAAAGGCAAAAGGTTATACCTAACCTCATTTGGAGAGCATAGAAGGCCATGTATTCTAGTCTCCATGATGACTCATTTATCATTACCATAATAATGATGTAATGATTTCATTTATGATGTAATAATTATCTAATAATTAACTTGATTACATTATAATCATGATTTGATTATCTCATAATTAAAGAATTCTAGAAAATATTAAGTTAAAACTAATTTAACATAGTTTTCATTTGTGATAATTATATTATTAATAATATATAAACAATATGTGAGCATACAATTAGACAATCTAATTATATTAGGTTTGCTACAATTAATCAAGCTAGTACAGGTACCAAATAGACCAACGGTTCTGAGCTCCAAAAATCTCGAAATATCAATTAATCTCATTAACTAAATATTTTGAATTATTAACTTCGTGTTATTCTGCCAAAAAATCGAAGTTGCACACTCGTTGCCATAGATGGAAATAATAATAAGCCAAACATATTTTTTCGTCCATCAATATAGTCATTACATACGGATTAGCCTATCATGATTATCTCATAATTAGAGCTGGGTCATAAGTCTGTTACACCATTCTAATTATTCAACCTTAAGTATCAATGATTCTGTAATGAATAAAATATTTATAACTATTATGAATATAATTTTTTCTATTCTCAATAGAAAGATGAGCACTTTTTTTTCAAGTATCGAATCAACTCTTAAGAAAGATATTCATCTGATTCTCGCAAGAATGAGTAAATTCAATATCTATATAAAATATTCCCAGCTACTTTTGGGATTTATGTCTTAAAGCTTCATGTATTATAAAAACGGAATTGATTTTTGTAATAATAGTAAATGTATTATTCATTTTATCAAAGTCATTTAATTTATATCACATATTATCTAATTGTCTTGTTTACCTTGATTACTATTGTACCTTCAGACTTAGTGTATGTTTGATGCACAAGAGGATTTAAGTTTGAAGTTATTAATCTAAATAGTCCATAGAGAGCAAACAAATAAGGTACTTTGTTTGTGGTTTATCTATAGTTGTTGTCCATTCTATACTTGTATAACGACCTTGATTCAAGATTTTTCATATAGTGACATGGGAGTGGAGGACCTTGTATGATGATATCATATGAGACTGGACTCAGATAAATACGAATTTCTTTTAATATCTGTTAACCGAAGAAATTCATTTTATCTAATAGATAGTCATATATGGATTCGATCTTAATCATGAGTGTACTACGAACTCATGCATGATAGACTATGTCCTTTGATTTACTATGGTGAGGTTGGTGTTGCATTCCCGACAAATAACTACATATTTTGGGGATATGGTTTGGTGTGTAGCTAGAAAGGTTTTACATGGTTATGGAATTCATTCCTTTTTATGAGAAGCAGAAGAGTATCTCTTTTAAGAGTTGATTCGGGACTTAAACAATTTGAGCGCTCAGCTTTTCTATTACGAATAGAAAGTTTTATATTAATAATTGTTATGAATTAAGTGTTCATTATATAATCCATAGTGCTTAAGAGATAAAATATTTAGAGGGGTTTAATGGACTTTTGACCCGGCTCTATTTATGAGATATTCGTGAAGGGCTATATCTATATGTAATGACTATATCGATAGACAACGAAGTTGTTCGATTTATTTTATCCATCTACGATAACGGGAGTTCATCTTCGAGTTTTTAGTGGAATAAAGTGGAGTTAATAATTCATAATATTTGATTAAAGAGTTTAATTAATATTTCAGAATTATTGGAGTTCGGAACTGTAGGTCAATTTGGTCTCCATGCTATCTCGATTAACTGTAGCAAACCTAATATAATTAGATTGTCTAATAATATACGCACAATATATTTTTATATTATTAATGAGATTTATAATATTTATTGTCACAAATGAAAACTATGCTAAATTAGTTTAACTTAATATTTTCTAGAATTCTTTAATTATGAGATAATCAAATATTAATTATGAGATAATCAAATCTTGATTATGAGATAATCAAGTTAGTAATAATTATGAGATAATTACTAAAACATAATTGAAGGTAATTTAATCATTATTGAGATGGTGATTTTTATTTACCTTAGGAGACAAAGCCATATGGCCTGCCATGCTCTCCAATTTATTATGTCTATTAGGTGGCTTGTATACACCTAATATTTTTATCATTGGCTAATCAATTTTTATACTTTGGTATGGCCTCTACATTTATGTGTTTTCCATTGAAAGAAAGCATTGGATGCTTAATGACAAAGTCCTTGTCTTTAACTTATAATTTCTTATGCTTTGGTTTGGCATTCACATTTTTGTGTTGGCCATTGCAAAAAAGCATTAGTTGCTTAATGACAAGGTTAGTTGGCTTATGTAAGAGAATATAATCTCTGTCATTTCTCTCACTTCTAAGGTTAACACTTTGCATTCATTCACACAATTATTGTGAGAAAGAAATAGAGAGAAAATAGAGAGAGTTCAAGCATTCACAAGTGTTGTGAGAGTATTTGAAATTCCAAAGAGCTAAACACCATTGTGACATCCTAAATCTCTAAATAGTTTAGAGCTTTAATCTTTATGAGTAAATTCCACACTTCAATTTGTTGGTTTCGAGTCATAGTTCGGAAGATCGAGTGGTTGATCCAAGTGTTAGACACCAAAGGATTGATCTTGGCTACTACAACAAAAGGAGAAGGCAAAGAAAAATTTTAAAGATCCATACCGGAGACGGTGCCGCCACAAGCAACTTCTACCATGCTAAGGAAATTCATTTCATACAATTGGCATCGAGAGCTTAAGGTTGAAAAGTTTTCTAAACATTTCTCATTTAAGTTTTAATAATATATATGAGATATAGATTATTAAAATGTATGTTATGATGAAACGTACAGAACAGAGTAAATTAAGTTATAGTGTTCAGACAGGCGTTCAAACGCAACACGAACGAAACTCTACTGCCTGAAAATATTCAAACGTCCATCAAACGCCACATAAACATTTTCAGCTCAGACCTAGGAATATATGTATGTTTTAAATTATTTATTAACTTATCATATAGCTTATGGTGCCTACTCTTGCATTTTCATATGCCATAACATGTAGATATGCATGATATTCTAGTCATAAAAAATGGTTTTATGTAATTTAAAAGTTAAATAAGAATATGAGATGCAGACAAATGAATTAATAAGATTAATTGGTTTAAAAGTTTAAAAATTACGAATTCAAATTTTAGAAACAAATAAACCTTATGAGTAGATTATTTTCTTGGTATATCGGATGGAAACCTGGACATAAATTCCATAGCTGATTCTGAATAGACGATAATATGGTCTGCACTCAGGATACAATACCATGTACCTTTAGAATAAATAATGTACATTTATCGATTAAATGGTTTAATGATATTTGGTCAGTTCGTTGAATTCTAAATTATCAACTAGTATTAAGTTAATTGGTTACTAGAGACTAATCAAGATTAGTGAATAAAATTTTAAGAGTTAAAATTGGTTAGATCACTAAATTATCAACTAGTATTAATAAGGTTATGATTTTAACCGAGCATAATCTAAAATTCATAAGATACTAGTGAGATAGAAACCTTATATTTTAAAATAGTGAGTGGGAGATGGGTATACCACAATATATCCTGCGATCTCCATTTTTATCCAGAACGTGAGATTTAATAGGCACCTCGAGGCGGCTTTGCTTTCGTCCCCCTACGGATGGTGTCCTTTTAGGTCAATATCAGGTTTGGATTCTGAAAGGATAGAGACTCTAGATGTATCTGGTGATTTGACCTACCATATGACGGTACTTCACTAGTTAAGTTCAAGGCTTTTGAAATAATGGGTCATACTTACAAAGGAATGATTAAGTTGTTAATCAAAGCTTCCTTGATCAAAATAACGGTAGTTGATTAATATAAGAATAAGAGTTATTTCAGATATATTAATCAATTGAGAATGTCCCAATCTTGCATGTGAATACTTGACCTACCCTACGGCGGCACTTATTTATGGGATGATAGATAACCGTGGCAGAATAATTCTTTTAGGTTTCTAATTCATTATACATTGATCACGCATCATGTTTAATTTTATGCCTAAATATTTGATAATTTTATATGCGATGAATGAATGTTGAATGCGCGTTTATTATTTTTTCAGCCATGACATCTGCAATAATCTCTATTATCAAAAAACAAGAAAAATTAACAGGGGACAATTATGTTAAATGAAAAAGTGACATGAATGCTATATTGGTCTGCGAAGACCTTAATTTTGTCCTTATGGAGGAATGTCCTCCTGAGCCAGCACCAAATACTGGCAGAGCTACATGAAATACCTATAATAATTGGATAAAAGCTGATAAGAAAGCCCATAGCTATTTGATAGCATCCATATCTGAGGTTCTTGCGCACAGCATGAGCCTATGGTGATAGCATCAATGATTATTGTATGACACAGAAATCAGCGACGCTGTTCTAGGCTCGCGGCCTAGTTGGGAGTACGGAATAGTCCGCGGGGGAACTAAACCGGAGAAATAACATGGAGTCGCCACCCGGTGTGAATCGGGAAAATGATTTAAGGCCTCACTCACCCCTCCCAAGGGAAGACCTCAAACCGTTGGGTTCAGAATAGTCTCTTACTTATGCCACTTGTAATGAAATGATTTGTGCACTAACTTAACCGAATCTACGCAATATACATCTCCAATGGTATTCTATTTCGAAGTTCACATGCATGAAAATAAAGCTCATAGCTAAGTTTGCATATAACCTATCTCTAAGTTCGCATGCATAAAAGTAAATTGGAATAACGGCAAGCATATAATTTCATAAGCACATTATATTTACGAATACAGATACGCAAGTAGACAATAATGGTACAAACATGCATAATAACGAGAGGCGATCAAGTGCCTAATGTAAAGAGATGATTAAAGAGGCAATTATACATCGAAATAAACGTGCAATGATATGATACAGAAAAGCAAATAACGAAATAATAAATGGTGCAGCAAAGTATCGCTGTAAAGGTAGCCTTTTATGCTTTTCTTCCCTCGAATAGAGAACCTTTAGACCAACGTAATAAGCCCATGCGCATTACATTATGATGCATGATTAAACAAGGAGATGTCATACAAGAAGCAAATAACAGAATAATAAAATGCGCGGCAAAATATTGTCGTAAATGTAGCCTTTTAGGCTTTTCTTCCCTCGAATAGAGAACCTTTAGACCAACGTAATAAGCCCATGCGTATTACATTATGATACATGATTAAACAAGGAGATGACATATAAAAAGAAAATAACGTAATAATAAAAGGCGCGACAAAATATTGTCGTAAAGGTAGCCTTTTAGGCTTTTCTTCCCTCAAGTAGAGAACCTTTAAACCAACATAATAAGCCCATGCGCATTACATTACAATGCATAAAAATAAAGATAACAATAATATAGGACTTCGTATGCTCGATTGAACATATCTCACGTTCAATCAAACATACTTCGTCCTGCGCGGCAAAAAATTTTGGCAAAGGTAGCCCTTAGGCTTTTCATCCCTCAAAATGGAGGACCTTTAATCCAACTTGATTCGCCCATGCACACTATATCATCAATACATAAACAAATAACGTACATAAAGTAAATGGCGGAATAATAAAAGGCACGACAAAGTATTGTGGTAAAGGTAGCCCTTAGGCTTTTCATCCCTCAAGATGTAGGACCTTTAATCCAACTTGATTTGCTATGCACATGACATTACAATGTATAGAAATAAAGACAACAATAATATAGGACCTCGTATGCTCGATTGAACGTATCTCACTTTCAATCAAACATACTTCGTCCGGCGCGACAAAAAATCGTGGCAAAGATAGCCCTTAGGCTTTTCATCCCTCAAAATGGAGGACCTTTAATCCAACTTGATTTGCCCATGTGCACTATGTCATCAATACATAAACAAATAACGTGCAGAAAGTAAATCGCGGAATGTAAAAATACGAATAATAGCCAAGTAAGATAAAACAAAGAAAAATATGTGTCGTTTACTCAAGTGGTACGTGGAGTTGTCTCCCAAGTACAAACCGCACTACCGTCCATTCGGATTCGGCTATGGAATTTATGTATGGGTTTCCATCCGATATACCACAAGAGACGACACATTTTCCATTCATCCAATAGCCATAGCATTCATTAATCCACAATACTCATGCAAATAAATATTAACGAAATAAAATAAGTAAGCGAAAATATATAAAAATGGTGCCCTCAGGTCTAACCTTTTATGTCGACTCTTGGAAGTGCGTCACAAGGCCATCAGAAGGGCTAACACTCCGCAACTCTTCCGGTTTGCTGGTTCAACATTTTTCTTCGCTGTTTTGCTGTTTGTGCTGCTGTTTTTACTCCATTTTGTTGCTATATTAAGGGACTATTTTGTAGTTTTTTAAGGTATTGGGGGCAGGTCTTCTTGACAGTTTTCGATGGTCTTAAAGGTGCAGTTTACGGGACTATTTTACGGTGTTTTTCAGTCAATTTCAGGGGGTTGATTTGAGCTGATTTGAGGTAGTTTAGGTGCGTGAAGTTACGCTGTGTTGAGGGGCTATTGAAGGGTTGTGGCATGCAGGATGATGGGCAGATTTGTGAGGGTTGTGTTGAAGTGGCTTGTTACGTGAAGTAGGTAAAGTGGGTATGTGTGCGCTATGGAGTCGCTTACGTGAGGGGGGCGTGAGTGTGTTGCTGCGTGGAAGGCAATGTGAGGCTGTGAGTGGGGTTCGGTGAAGGGCAATGTTGGGTCAAATGCGTGAAATGCTATGTTGCGTTGTGGAGGCAGCAACGTGATGAAATGGTGTGAATGTGCTATTGGTGTGTGGAGAGGAAGGCTTGTAGGGCGTTTGAATTGAAGGCTGCTGTTGTTATTTTTAGGCGTGAAGCATGACTTATGGGGGCAATGTAATTTGTGGGCAATGGCGTGAGGGTTATGTTTGTGAGTTGAGTACCGTGAGAGTCTAGAGCCTTAGGGTTGCATTTTATGTTATTTTTATAATTGTCCATTAGGGTTATGCATGGGTTTTGAAAAGGAAATAAATCAATTAAATTATGGATGGATTTAATTTTATTTAAAAAAGGAAAGGATAATTGTATTTTGGTGGGGGAATATATTTAAATTAGGAAGAGATTTGCTTAAATTAGGAATTTAATTTAATTTAATTTAATTAATTTTAATTTAATTTAATTTAATTTAATTTAATTTATGTTTTAAATATGTTTTAATTATTTCTTGGATTGGGCTTGGTGTGTGGTTTGTGGGGGTTTGGGTCAAGGGTGTGTTTTAAAATGGAAGTCCAACAAGCAAACCTGAAGCATAAACAAACGAATTAAGTCCAACAAAAGAGGTAGTGTCTCCATATGAGACTCATCATCGGGACTTATATGCAAAAATACAGTGCCTATAATTATGCAGTCATTACAGAACATGTTTGGGCAACCTTCAAACCGGCAACAACATGAGGCAATCGTCTATGTATTGACCGCCAGAATGAAGGAAGACACATCAGTCCGAGACCATGTGTTAAGGATGGTGTCTCATCTTAATATGGCTGAATCCTATGGTGCACGTATTAATGTGCAAAGCCAGGTGATAATGATAATGGAAACACTTGCGAAGAGTTTCCTACAGTTTAAAAGCAACTGTTCTTTGAATAAGTTGACTTTTACATTGACTGAACTGCTAAATGAGCTCACCAATTACGAGTCCATTATGAATGGTCCTCGTAGGTTCAATGCCGAGGCAAATGTTACCGAATCTTCTAAATTTATAAAGAAGAAGAAGAAAGACAATTGGAAGGCAGAGGCAAAACCAATAAAAAAGAAGAACAACAAAAGCTCCAAGGGAACCAATACCAAAGGAAAATGTTTCCATTGTAAACAAGAAGGGCATTGGAAAAGGAATTGTCCAAAATATCTTGCAGAGCTTAAAGAGAAAAAGAATACATGTAAATATGATTTACTTGTCATTGAGTCTCTTTTGGTGGAAGATTTTAAATCCATTTGGATTGTTGATTCAGGTGCCGCTAACCATGTTTGTTGTTCTTTACAGCTACTTGACTCATGAAGGGACCTTGCTGAAGGTAGCTTCACCATAAGAGTTATGAGAGGGGATGTTGTTTCAGCAAAAGCAGTGGGAGTTTCAAATTCGAAATTTAATAAAAGTTATTTATGTTTGAATGGTGTGCTATATATTCCTAGTTTTCACAGGAATTTGATTTATGTAGAAAAACTTATGGAATGTGGTTTTTTCTATATCGTTTAATAATAAGTCAGTTATTATTAGTAGAAATGGATTAAATATATGCACGGGAAACTCTGAAAATAATCTATATGTATTAGCATTGTTAATGCATGAATCATTGCTTAATACTGAAATGTTTAAGATTAAAAGATCTAAAACTAAACAATAAAAGATTTCACATGATGATACCTATTTATGGCACCTTATACTTGGTCACATTAGCCTTGACCGGATAGATAGACTAATTAAAAACGGAGTTTTAAATATGTTAAAACTCGATACTTTACCTGTCTATGAATCATGTCTAGAAGGTAAAATGACCAAGAGATCTTTTACTGGAAAAAGGATAAGAGCCAAAAAAAACTTGGGCTAATACATTCGGACGTTTACGGACCGATATGAATGTAAAAGCCCAATGTGGTTTTGAATAATTTGTCACTTTCATTGACGATTATTCTAAATATGGGTATGTTTACTTAATGCAGCATAAGATACATTTGAAAAGTTCAAAGAGTATCGTGCTGAGGTTGAGAACCAGTTAGGTAAAAGTATCAAAATTCTACGATCAGATCGTGGAGGAGAATATCTTGAGCCTTAGTACGACAAGTATGGGGGATATGGAAATAGGAATGAGTGGATAAAAAAGGTAAAGCTGTTTTGGAGAGTAAAAAATAAATAAAAAGACCAATTAATGATCTTTCATTAGAAGATGCTTAGATTTTTAGGAATTCTTAGTTGAGCATGGAATTGTTTCACAGCTCACATCACCTGGAATACCACAATAAAATGGTGTTGCAGAAAGGAGAAATCGGACCCTACTAGAAATGATGAGATCAATGTTTAGTTATAGCACTCTACCTAGTTCATTCTGAGGGTATGCATTGCAAACTGCAATGTATATCCTGAATGTAGTTCATTCTAAGTCTATTTCTAAGACTCCATTGGAGTTGTGGAATTGTCGTAAAACTAGTTTGCAACATTTCTGTATATGGGGGTGTCCGACACATGTTCTAAAAAATAAGACTACTAAGTTGGAACCGCGTTCACAGGTGTGCCTATTTGTAGGCTATCCTAAGAAAACTAGGTGTGGATTCTTTTATAGTCCGGAATATAATAAAGTATTTGTGTTGATAAATGCTACATTCTTTGAGGAGGACTATATGAAAGAGTTCAAACCTCGAAGTAAAGTGTTACTTGATGAGCTACTTGCAGGTACGACCAGTACACCATTGTCAAATGTTGATAAAGACATTACACCTTCTACATCTGAAAGTCAAATGCAAGTTTATCAGGATACCATACCACCTAGATGTAGTGGGATTGTTGTAAGACAACCTGAACGCTATCTAGGAAATGGTGAGGTGCAAGTTGTTGCATGTTGTGATGGTATATATTATCCATTGACCTATCGTAGTGCAATGGAAGATACTGATAAAGGGGATTAGCTCAAAGCCATGAACCTCGAGATGGAGTCTATGTACTCTAACTCAGTCTGGGAGCTTATAGACCAACCTGATGGAGTAAAACCCATAGGTTACAAGTGGATCTACAAGAGAAAAAGAAGAATAGATGGGAAAGTACAGACGTTCAAGGCTAGGCTAATGGCAAAGGGTTATACCCAAAAGGAGAGAGTTGACTTAGAATAAACTTTCTCGCTTGTAGTCATGCTTAAATCCATCAGGATTCTTCTTTCCATTGCTGCATATTATGACTATGATATTTGGCAAATAGATGTCAAGACTGCATTCTTGAATGACAATCTTGATGAGAGTATTTATATAGTATAATCAGAGGGGTTCAATACCCAAGGTCAAGAGTAAAAAGTTTGCAAGTTGTAAAGATCTATTTATGGACTTAAGCAATCATCTAGATCTTGGAACATAAGGTTTGATACTACGATCAAGTCTTATAACTTTGAGTAGAACATCAATGAGCCTTGTGTCTATAAGCGCATCATTGATGGGAATGTGGCTTTTCTTATGTTATACGTTGATGATATTTTACTCATTGGGAATGATGTAAAGATATTTTCGGATATGAAAATTTGGCTAGCTAACCAATTCCAAATGAAAGATTTGGGAGAGGTAAGTTATGTACTTGGGATCCAGATCATTCGGGATCGTAAGAAATGACTGTTAGTAATGTCTCAAGCAACCTATATCGACAAGATTTTTGTGTGATTTGGTATGCAGAATTCCATGAAAGGTAATTTATCTTTCAAGCATGTAATTCATTTGTCTAAGGAACAGTCTCCTAAGACATCTCAATGAGTTGATGAGATGAGACATATACCATATGTTTCAGTAGTTGGAAATCTTATGTATTTTATGTTATGTATGAGACCGGACATCTGTTTTGTAGTGGGAGTAGTCAGTAGGTTTCAATCCAACCCAAGATTAGATCATTGGGTAGTAGTGAAACATATTCTCAAGTATCTTCGGAGAACGAGAAATTATATGCTTGTATATACAAGTCAGGATATGATTTTAAGAGGATATACAGACTCTGATTTTCAGACGGATGTCGATTCTAGAAAATCAATGTCTGAATCAGTGTTCAACCTAGGTGGTGAGGCTATAATATAGAGGAGCATAAATTAATCTTGTATTGCTGACCACCATGGAGGCTGAATATGTAGCAGCTAAGGAAGCAATCTGGCTCTGTAAGTTCTTGGCAGATCTGGAAGTCGTTCCAGATATGGATAAACCGCTCACAATTTATTGTGATAATAGTGGTGCAGTGCGAACTCCAAAAAACCAAGAAGCCACAAGAGGGGTAAGCATATTGAGAGAAAATATCACCTTATCAGGGAGATAGTGTAGAGAGAAGATGTCGATGTCACGTAGATTCCATCTGTAGAGAACCTGGCTGATTCGTTTATAAAGACCTTATCTGCTAAAGTGTTTGAAAGTCACCTAAAGGGTTTGGGATTACATGACATGTCCCATTTGCTCTAGTCCAAATGGGAGATTGTTGGGATTTATATCCTAAAGCTTCATGTATTGTAAAATGGAATTGATTATTGTAATAATAATAAATGCATTATTCATTTTATTAAAGTTGTTTAATTTATATCACATATTGTCCAATTGTCTTGTTTACCTTGATTACTATTCTACCTTCAGACTTATTATATGTTTGATGCACAAGAAGATTTAAGTCTGAAGTTAGTAATCTAAATAATCTATAGAGAGCAAACAAAGATGGTACTTTGTTTGTGGTTTATCTATAACTGTTGTCCATTTTATACTTGTATGACGACCTTGATTCGAGATTGTTCATGTAATGACATGGGAGTGGAGGCACATTGTATGATGATATCATATAAGAGATAAATACGAATTTCTTTTAATATCCATTAACCGAAGAAATTCATTTTATCTAATAGATGGTCATATATAGATTCGATCTTAATTCTGAGTGTACTAGAACTCCTACATGACATAACATGTCCTTTTATTTACTATGGTGAGATTGGTGTTGCATTCCCGGCCAATAACTATATATTTTGGGGGTTTAGTGTGTATCTGGGAACGTTTATATAGATATGGAATTCACTCATTCTTACGAGAAGCAGAAGAGTATCTCTTTTAAGATTTGATTCGGCACTTGAACAATTTGGGCGATCGACTTTTCTATTATGAATAAAAAGTTTTATATTCATAATTGTTCATTATATAATTAATGGTACTTAAGAGATAAAATATTTAGAGGGGTTTAATAGACTTTTGACCCGGCTCTATTTATGAGATATTCGTGAAGGGCTATATCTATATGTAATGACTATATCGATAGATACCGAAGTTGTTCGATTTATTTTATCCATCAAATTCGAGTTTTTAGTGGAATAACGCAGAGTTAATAATGTGTAATATTTGATTAAAGAGTTTAATTAATATTTCAAAATTATTGGAGCTCAGAACTATAGGTCCATTTGGTCCCTGTGCTAGCTCGATTAACTGTAGCAACCTAATATAATTAGATTATCTAATAAGATTCTCACATTATATTTATATATTATTAATGAGATTAATAATATTTATTGTCACAAATGAAAACTATGTTAAATTAGTTTAACATAATGTTTTCTAGAATTCTTTGATTATGAGATAATCAAGTTAGTAATAATTATGAGATAATTACTACAATATAATTGAAGGTAACTTAATCATTACTAGGATGGTGATTTTTATTTACCTTAAAAGACAAAGCCATATGGCTTGCCATGCTCTCTAATTTATTATGTCTATTAGGTGGCTTGTATACACCTAAACTAATCCATTTTTATGCTTTGGTATGGCCTCCACATTTATGTGTTTTCCATTGAAAGAAAGCATTAGATGCTTAATGACAAAGTCCTTATCTTTAACTTATAATTTCTTATGCTTTGGTATGGCATTCACATTTTTGTGTTGGCTATTGCAAGAAAGCATTAGTTGCTTAATGACAAGGTTAGTTGGCTTGTGTAAGAGAATATAATCTCTACCATTTCTCTCACTTCTAAGGTTAACACTTTGTATTCATTCACACAATTATTGTGAGAGAGAAATAGAGAGAAAATAGAGAGAGTTCAAGCATTCACAAGTGTCATGAGAGTGTTTGAAATTCCAAAGAGCTAAACACCATTGTGACATCTTAAATTTCTAAATAGTTTAGAGTTTTAATCTTTGTGAGTGAAGCCCACACTTCGGTTTGTTGGTTTCAAGTCATAGTTGGGAAGATCGAGTGGTTTATTCAAGTGTGGACATCAAATGATTGATCTTGGCTACAATAACAAAGGAGAAGGCAAAGAAAAATTTTCAAGATCTATACCGGAGCCGGTGCCACCACAAGCAACCTCCGCCGCGCTAAGAAAAGTCATTTCCTATAACTACACACCAAATCATATCCCCAAAATATGTAGTTATTGGCTAGGAATGATTCTTCCAACCTCACCATAGTAAATCAAATGACATAGCCCGACATGTAGGAGTTTATAGTACACTCAAAATTAAGATCAATCCATATATGACCATCTAGTAGATAAAATGAATTTCTTCTATTTGCGGATATTAAAAAGATATTCATATTTATCTGGGTCCAACCCTATATAATCACATCATACAAGGTGCCTCTATTCTCATGTCAATAAATGGATGATCTCGGATCAATGTCGTTATATCAATATATAGAATGTACCGTAATCATAGATAAACCACAAACAAAGTTCCCACTTCATTTGCTCTCTATGGACTATTTTAGATTACTAACTTCAGACTCAAATCCTCTTGTGTATACTACTTATACACTAAGTCTGAAGGTACTGGAGTAATCAAGAATGATCAAGACAATTTACAATATGTGATTTAAATCAAACAAATTTGATAAATGAATAGAGCATGTTTTATCTTAATAAATAATTCTGTTTACAACACATGAAGCTCCAGGGCATAAATCCCAACATTTAGTTCAATGGTTTGGTGATTAAATACTAGACTAATGATGCATATATTTGGTGATTAAAATTGAGTAAAATTCATGGACTTGTTCCTTGAACAATAAGATATGCTGATAATATTGGTATCATGAGTATTGATAAATGCATTGTAGTTAATTGCACAAAATGAATCATCATGCGTGAAAAAAAGAACATGCAATCTATTTTCATTTTTTTTGCATACTAATTTTCGTCCAATTTTGAGCCATAATATTTCTCTGTACAAAATGACTTGTAAATTAAGACATGTTTTATGTTGTTTTAAAAATTATGACATGTAATCTTTAATTTGATATATCATTTGCTTAATTTGGATCAAAATTGAGTAAGATATAGATCCTATAAGTTGGCTAGTGGAATCTGATTTTTTCCTAGAAAATCGATGTTAGATTATGAAAATGACATGTCATCTGACTTCCTGGTCATCGGATCACAAGTCATTCGTTTTTAGTGGTTGAAAATTAGAAAAAAAATTGTATGATATATCGTACGCTAAACACAGTAACGGATGACATGAATGTACATTTCGATTGACAGTTAAGAAAAAGTTTTCCAAAGGCAATCGACATATCAATTATATTCAAAATAAATAACCGACATATCGTACTTGTACACAACAACAGACGACATGTCATATGTGTTGTGCAACTTGAACACATACATGGAGCACGTGGATGTGCATGAAACATGTTTGCCAAGCATGGTCATGCGTGGGAGTACATGGGAGCGTGTGGCGGCAAGTGTCCACAAGTGGTGGGTATGCTGGCGCATTTAGACTTTTATCGGTTAGTGTATGTATCGATTTTCTTGGGTAATTCTGATCCCTTATGATTGAATGTCTAATCCTTTTTGAATAGTGTTCTCATCATTGTAATCCACGATGATAAAATTTATTTTATCACATAAACTTTGTGTTTATGTAATTTAATGAATATTTTTGTGATATTTATTGTTGATAATGTGACTTTGTATTTTTATTACACTGATT
The DNA here is from genome assembly GCA_019454045.1 of Zanthoxylum bungeanum. Classification (NCBI taxonomy): domain Eukaryota; kingdom Viridiplantae; phylum Streptophyta; class Magnoliopsida; order Sapindales; family Rutaceae; genus Zanthoxylum; species Zanthoxylum bungeanum. The sequence continues at coordinate 46,620 of SKCR01032274.1, forward strand.
TTTCCTCGTATTTATTATAAGAAAATCATGGTGAGACATCGAAAATCTGCAAGAAGCGTTATGACATATGAACAGAGAGAAATGATAAAAGATATTTTGCTTGAATTATATAGTTTTCGCATAAGTGAAGTGATGATATTACTTCTCATATCATCAAATTCAATAATGTATTACAAGAGTCAATCTAGGAAGGTAATTGGATAGGGCAACCTAATAGGCTCAAAATACTACGTAACATTATCCTCGAGATATGGTAAATATGGCATACAGATATGTGGGAGTCATTAACTTAGACATAAGAACTAGGCATTTAATATAATGTTGCTATAGAGAGGTTGACAATTAAGTATATCAGACATAAAACGAAAATATAATAATTTCTTTGATTTCCCCAAGTTATCGTCGTGATCTTAGATTTGCCATAGGATTTTCATGGTTGTGAAAGATCTCGTATGAATTATCTCCAGAGTTTAAGGATTCATTCCCTAAGACTATGATTTGTCGGGACATTAGCACTAGAAAAATTATAAGTGTTAGATATTAGTTTTCTTTAAAATACTGTTGTTGTTGCTTATATTTTTTCCTTTCATTGTATGTAGATATTACTTTCATTTCTCTATGAATGTGTGTTCTATTTAATTTAATTTTAGTAATTAAATTATGTAGTGAACAATGCATTGATTGTCTAATGATAAACAAGTTCTAAAATATTTATGTAATTTTTTAGAACATAACTATGCATGATTAATTATATTGATAACATTTTCTCATTGGATCCTTGGATGATGATTGGTCACTCAGTGACCCTTTTGACTTTAAATCCATTACGAAATTTTATTGAACATAATATATTTCATGACAAAGTAATTACATGTAAATTAAAAGTATTAATAGATGTACATGAATTTCTGTAGAAAATTTTGTATTTTGAAATAGCTTATGCATCAAAGAATATTATCACTGAACTCAACAAGGGTGAGCAACTGAATGGCAATAATTTTGAAATCTCTAGTATGTGATAGAAGAACAAAAAGTTCTTGAGGCCTTGACAATGAGCATGGATGAACTTAAAGAGGGTATCACGACCCAACACAAGAGAGACTGTGAGGCTCATGAAGCTTAGAAGAATAAGAACTCCACTGCTCACAGTTGCTAAGCAGTATGAAAAATGACATCATGAAAGAGTTCAAAAAGTTTAACCTGGCTAAGGACATGCAGTCCACATTGGTGGAAAAGTTTAGTAGTATGTCAATAATTAAACTTATGTCACTCATGGTCAAGTTTGACATATACAAGAAACGTCTTGAGTTCACTATGACAAAGCACCTTAGGCAAATGTCAAACATGATTACTAAACTAGCAGACGCTGAGGATGTTCTTACAGATGAACAACAAATCCAAGCAGTCATTCGTTCTCTTCCAAATAGATGGGAGCATATGAAGATGTATTTGACCCACAATAAGAATTTCAAAATTTTTGATAACGCTAAATGCCACCTGGAATTAGAAAGCATCCGCCTCGTGAATAATAATGTGCCTATTCATGACATACGTCAAAATTTCAAAAAAAAAATAAGATATAAAACTAACATGCTCTAGATGCCAATCGTAGGAAATGAAAAGATCAAATCATTTTCGTTCCTGTGCACCTGCGGAAGCATATTGCCACAAGCTTTTAAAATTTTATGGTTTCTTCTCTTAATGAACACCACTTAATATTCCTAGTTATCACTCTTCACCAAGAAAGTCACGTGTGGGCGTGATGATGCTCTTATTTTTTTTTTTTTGTAAGAATTATTAGCAATAAATAAATCAAAACTCTTTTCATTTTATTCTACAGATTACCCTTGTTGCAGAAATGATTTCTACAACCCTACTTCTCTCATATTATGCAGCCACACAAGGATTCAGAATACCCTGTGTTGCACAATTGTGGCCATTTTTATGTGTAATTTTGTGACTTGTGTGTATAAGAGGATTTTTTTAAAAAAAAAATAAACCTTTATTTAAATACTATTGCTTTTGTCATCATAATCAAATTAGGATTTGACAAAGTCATCTCCTTATTGGGAGTCCTATGTTCACACACATTAGGACTCTATTTTGTGTTATCCTAATTCAATTATGGTTTACAAAATAGACTCCTAATTAAATTAGGGAATACATATTTATTACTTAATCAAATTAGGAAATAGTTTTCCTAATCAAATTAGGATTTCATGAAATAATTACTTAATCAAATTAGAATTTACCAAAATAATTTTCTAACTAAAATAGTTTCCTAATCAAATTTGGCAAATGGTTTCCTAGTCAAATAAGAAAAACAGTTTCTTAATCACATTAGGATTTACAAGAAAGTTTTCCTAATCAAGTTAAGAAAATCAAGAAAGTTTCCTTATCGATTAAGAATTAGGGTTTTTACTTCTCATCAATGTAAATAATAATTACAAATCATTATTTACTAAATATAAATGTACGTATTTAATCAATTTATTCTACAGCATTAATTGAACTATCCAATTATTTCTTATAATGATTATGAGCTAATATGGGGAGTAAATAGACCTACAGATCTTAGCTACAATAACATAAGAATTATTGATTAAACTCTTAAATTAGTAATCTTGTATTAACTTTAAGGTTATTCCACTAAAAACTCAAAGTTGAATTCTCATCACTGTAGATATATTACCTTCATCGATATAATCATTGCATATGATTTGATCATCCACAAATATTTCATAATTACTGCTAGGTTAAGAAGTATGTTTTACCTCTCTAATCATATCTTATTCCATTAAGTACCATTAATTTTCTAATCAATAATATATTCATAAATTTTATGAATATTTATTTCCGATGATATAACAGAAATATGAGTGCTCTATTATTCAATTACTGAATAAACACTTAAGGGAAATACTTTTCTACTTATGTATAAGAATGACTGGATTCCAATATCTTATTAAATATTTCAAGTTACATACTAAAGTGTGTGTCCAAAGTACGGAATTATTGATCAAGATTCATATCAGTCTCAGCCATGGTAAATCAAAACACATAACCGAATACACAGAAGTTCATAGAATATTCAGGATTAAGATTAATGCATATATGATCATCTATTAAATAAAAATGAATTTCTTTATTTAGCGGATCGTCTAAAAAAATTCATATCTATCAGGGTCCAATTCTGTATAATCACATCATATAAGTCACCTCCATTTATATGTCGTTAGATGAATGATTTAGGTTTTGATATTTGTATCAAATATAAAATGAACCGTACCTGTAGATAAATAATAAACAAAGTACCCCACTTTGTTTACTCTTTTAAGACTATTTAAGATTACTAATCTTAAACTTCAATCCTCTCGTATATATCATATATATAATAAGTTTAAGGTTACATAAATAATTTAGGAAATTTCTTATAATTTACTAGTTAAGCCAATCGATGGTCATGGAAGGACTTAAAATTATATAATATAACATACTGAACTGAAAAATATAACATTTAGAGCTATGATGAAATTGGATGAAGAAATTTTGCAACTACAAAAAATTTTACCTAATAAGGGAAACTTCAGAAGTCTTATCTCTCAAAAGTCAAAATACATACTTTAAACAAAAGAATATGATTAAAAGAACAAATGCTACCGAAATTATAACCTTCACTTCATGGCTTCAAACAATATAACACCAATTTTCTAATCTGAGTCAATAAGAAAAAGGGACCATTTATATATATTGGGTGGCATTGCTGTAATTGATATTATATCCTTGATGGGCTAAGCTATGAAAAAAAAAATATATTACTGATAATTTTATAATTACTTTTAATAATTTTTTATAATTAGTTTTAATTAATTTTTATTCAAATGTTCGCCTCTGCTAGTGCCCACTACAATAATTTTTTATTCAAGGTTATGTCTATGTAAATTTTATATTTTGGCCACTTCAACTTTCCAATTGTATTAAAACCTCCCTAAGTTTGTTGTTTCTCCCCTATATTTTATGTTGAATTAAAATTCCGATTCCATCATTGACTGCATGGACTAATTTTGAATAAATTGTAAACCTGTGACATAAATAATATTTTTAAAACTATATGGACTAATTTAATAATAACCCTTCTTATGAAACAAGTCTGTTCAAACTTCTTCTTCTTCTTCTTTTTTTTTTTTTTGTTTTTTTCTTTTTGAAGATACTGTCCAAACTTTAGTTTGGCAGAAGAATAAGGGTGTGATCATGTATGTTATTTTTGTCAACTTTATTGCTATATTAAACATCACCACTACTCAAAAGGAAAAAAATACTTTGTTCAAAATTCTTCAATACCACTGTATGTTTGATTTCAATGTTCACCTTTATCTTTTGACAAGAAAAAAAAAATGATGGCATAGTCTATGGTAGCTACTATAGCATACTTAATCTTATAATAAATAAATTATTCAATATTGTCTTTTAACTATGATTTCTTGAGAACTAATACAACTAAGCCTGTCCAAATCCAAACTCCAAAAGCTAATTAGGTTTATTTGGAGAGAGCTAGCAAAAATTCAAAGTGAAAATGGTACGTAGATCTCTAATATTTTTTTATTTCTATAATGATGTTATAAGTTTAATGTTCAAATTTTATGGTTGGTAGATGAACATGACTTTTTAATATACAAAACTCTTCATAATTGTATTTTTGACAAATACATTGAATTAGACTAGCAACGAGGTTGTAATTAATATAAAAAGAAAAAATAAATAAATAAATAAAAAGTATAACCAGCCAATCAACTACAAAAATGTGAAATAAATTTAGACGAAGAAAGAATTGAGTTTATATAAATGAATCTTTTGCGTGCATATTTTTCTATTACATAACTGAAGTAATTGGGATAATAAAAGTGGGCAAGACTTGTTCTTCAAGAACTATTTTAAACAAAAATTATAAAATTAAAAGAAAAAACGACACATGCATCATAAGATATATGTGATAATGCAATATAAAAATAGCTCAGCTTAATTTGGACTTTTAATATTTTTTGTTATAAAACTTCAGTCAGCATCAGTACCATCTAGATATTTGTTTGTGTTTTGCCTTGTTATTCATGTTATTTGACTTTTTATAATGACGAGATAAGAGTAAGACGTGCATGATGGAACTCTTTAGTTGATTTATTCTAGATCATGTACAAATAATATAAAATCGAAAATAATAGTTTGTTAAAGAGTGTTTTTCAATTATCTTATCACTAATAGTTTGCGTGATTTTCAAATAGTTTTAGATATAATTTGTTGGTGGTGGTTTTTCACCCCGAATAAGTTTGAATACCGAGGAGGGATAGAACTGGGTTTTGTACTTGGCCAGAGGAGAATGATGAGAGCCTAAGGGCCTAGGAAGGCTGAAGTCAGATGGATGACCCGAGTTCATTGTGTGGAGGAGTTTTCCAGAAGAAGAACTTACTATTGATGAAGCAAGTGGGGATCCCGACCCGACCTGAAGAGGAAATGTCAATTTTGGCAGAAATTGAATATTTGTGAAAGCTGACCCGAGGTGGTTCATACTTACCGACCCGACCTGGTTGAAGAAGGGATAACTTGACCAAGCAACATTCACCTCGATATATCGACCCAAGGAACAGAGCTGAGATCACGAAATTTTGTACTTGCATATGACGTATGCCCTACTTGAAAGTTTGAGCTTCTATAAGGCTGATGTGACATGAATAATTCAACGGATCTCCTAGGGCATAGACTCTGCCAGGCGGAACAGTATTGGAGTGGTTGGAACGCAGGGTGTCATATCAATAAAACGTGTAGCAGTGGCCAAAAGGTTGGAATGATGGGTTTCTACTGAAATGGGGGTAGTTGAGTCAGATGCCTGAGCGATTGTTTACTGAGTGATTAGGGAAAATGAGCATGGGACAATGATGACAGGGTGACATGAGCTGACATCATGGGTTGGTGGAATAATGGATTTGAAAGCCTATAAAAAAAGGGTAGAAGCCATAGATTCAAGGGTTAGCAATTTCGCATCTCAGTACTTGTAAAAACACAATAGCTTCTAAACTAGTGATAGAGAGAGAAAATTGATCGGTACCCGATCACTTGAGAGATTTATAACAGGTTAGTTTATGACCCGAGGTATTTTAAACTCTTAGTAAGCTCACCACACCACTCGTATTTCAAGTTGGTCTTAACCTCGGGTAATAATATAAACACATTTCTTTATCCTATGGATGTAGGTTGGAGTCACTTTCCGCTGAACCACACAAATCTCTGTGATTTTCTTATTTTCTTGCCAAGATTATTTTGGGTTCCCTACAAACCTAATAAATTCATTGCTTGTAGGAGGTTTGTTTGAGGGGTCGATTTTCCAAATTTCTCTTGGAATGAAAAACAGTGGTCAATAGTTGGCGCCGTCTATAGGGACAAGTACAAAAAGTAGCAAACACACTGAGATGATGGTAGAAGATAAAAACCATATAGTTTTGGAGTCTTCGATGGTGAATGGATGGAAAAAATGAAAGAAAGCCTGTGATTGGCAAAGGGAAAATGTGCGAAAGGAAATAGATGTGACACATGCATTTATGAAAGCCATGATAGAGAAGATCGAGAAGTTGGAGAAGGAAACAGGAGAGCAAGCTCAATCAAGCCCCAGTAAGAGAGAAGAGATTGTCAGTGGAAATAGGGTAGCCAGTGTGGAAGGGGATTGAGAAAATGAGAGAAGAAATACTCGTAAAGTAAGGTCAGTGTTTGTGGCTAATGTCGAACCTGTGGAAGAGCCATGGGAGGAAGAAGACAATAGGCAAATTCTAAAATCGTCCAGTAACAGCCTCTGTGTTGGGGAAAACAAATTAAGGCAATATCCGGAGCTAGGGTGTGAAGCTTCCAGTAGTGGGATATACCATACCCGGAGAAGCGAGTATGTGGAATCTTTAGTTGAGGACAGAAGAATACTAAAAGCCAAACGAGAGATTAGTTTCGAAATGAGATGAAGAAATGGGATGAGAGCATGTGGTGAGGTGCTCGAGATGATCAAGATATGGAAGCAGCATCCCCTTTCACCAAAGAAATATTGGGGTCGAAGTTCACAATGAGATTCACAATGCCCGCAATAGACATCTAAAAGTGTAACACAAACACTAGATGTTATACTGAAATTTTTATTTTACTAATGAAAATCCAAGGTGTGGTCGGAGAGGCAGTTTGCAAGGTGTTCCCACTAACCTTGGGGGGTCGGTCAGCTTATGGTTCAAAAATATGACTATTATGTGCATCAGTAATTTTTTTGTAGCTGAGGAAGTCCTTCGTGAGCCACTTTAAAGGAGCATGTGCACTGATGAAGACGGTTGGGTCACTGAGGATGATAAAGCAAAGAAAAGATGACCAGTTGAAGAGTTTCATCAATAGATACCACAGATTTGTATTGAAGGTCGTGTGTATGAGTCCCTAGAGGCGTTAGAGGCTTTAAAAGAGCTTTGAGAGTTGGCAAATTATGGTCCCATCTAATGATCCAAGAGGTACCTAACTAAGCCACCGTGGAGCAGCAAGGAAATGTTTGTTATTAGAAGAAGATGAGAAGATAGCCCAATGGAGAGCTGCTCAGGTAAAGAATAAGCCAATGTAAAAAAAAACGACGTGATATTAACAATGGTTATAAAAGATCGATCCTGAGGAAAATAGAGTTTAAGATAATAAATTAGGATAACCTAGCAGCCGGGGAGGAAGCCCCCGATCAAGGTTGCACATTTTACAGGGGGCGGCGTACAACGCTCTTAATAAGCCTTTGGCACATATAGTTCGGGAGATATAAGATAAGAGCCTACTAAATGAGCTCGACCCAATGAGGTTCTCGGTTGATAAGAAGGATCACAGAATCTATTATGCACATCACAACATAAGGGGGCATGCCAATGAAAGAATCATGGACTTATATGAGCAAGTTAAAGACCTAGTGAGGAATGGCTACCTCAACGAGTGCATTGATCATGAAGCCATGAGAATTAGGCAGCGAATAGAGCAGAGGTTTCACAATATTTGAGGGAAGGATGTTAGTCAGGGATTCAAATCGGGAAAGGAATAACTAATGTCGAACCAACAGTCCTAAGGTAATGATTACAGAGAAAAGCCAGAGTATACAGAAAATCAGGCCGGTATCGATAATAATGATAGGTTTCAACATGGTAGATTGTTTGAAAAACTATTAAGTGATTTTGGGAAGGCTCTTCATGATAAAGTCGGGGGAAATAATTTCGAGCTACTACTTGAAGCTGAATTTCCTAACCAGATAGGGGGTCAAGGTATTGTATGGAAGCCGGAAGGTAGCTAGGAGATGTTTTACAGCTATCTCAAAAAAACCATGTGTATTGAAGATGTCGTAGGGCAGAAACGGAAAGAAAATAAAAGATGATGTAGTAAAGGTAGAATCGGCTGACCCTCGACCCGTCAACCCCCCTTAGTATGAAGAAACAGAGAGGGAGTTGGAGCCAGCAAAGTTTTTTGGCCCAGAATGGACAATTAAGGTCGGTGTCAGGTTGGAACTAAGTCTGAAGAAGAAGTAGATGGATGTACTGAAGGGATATGTAGATGTTTTCGCATGGGGTCATGAGGATATGCCTAGAATATAACCTCGTGTTATCAACCACTGTCTGGAGATAGATCGGGCTCATAAACTTATGAAGCAAAAGGTAAGAACCTTTAACCGAGAATGATATAAGGTTATTCACGTAGAGGTGGATAAGTTGATGAAGGTCAGGTTCATCAGAGAGGTTAAGTAACCAAAGTAGGCATCAAATATGGTCTTGGTGAAGAAGGTCAATGATAAGTGGCGAATGTGTCAAAATTTCTCCCGCATGGCCTTGTTTACATGGCACAATGATGGAACATTCCCTTATAGCCAAGGTATTACAGCGCCTCGAGGTCGGGTACGTCTCACCACGGCCTTATTGTGTTTGTTGGCATGGGGTTGGAATTTCTCCCTCATGGCCTTGTTTGCATGGCACAATAAGGGAGCATTCCCTTGTGGCCAAGTTATTACGGCGACTCGGGGTAAGATATATCTCATCGAGGCCTTATTGTGTTTGTTGGCATGGGCCCAAAATTTCTCAATGTGACCTTGTTTGCATGGAACAATGAGGGAACATTCCCTTGTGGCTAAGTGATTATAGCGGCTCGGGTCGAGTACGTCCCACCGAGGTCTTATTGTGTTTGTTGGCATGTGGTAAGAATTTTGTTAGAGATATGCCCTATATCCAACTTGTGGATGGGCTATACGTAATATGTATTTGTAATATTTTCATTAATTAATAAAATGGCTATCTTTATTATAAGTGTCTTACATAACTTATATGAATCATCAACACTGTAATAAAGCCCTTAAAGTAATATGATGATGGCTTCCATGCCTTATGAGAATCATTACTCTTAAATATTCTTAGTCATAGTTTTGTGAATAATCTGGGCGTTCACAAAGCGGAGAGACTAACATGATGATATGATTCGCCCTTAAGTGGGGTAGCTGATCTCATAGGCTACTAGCGGAGAGCCGTCCGCTTGGTGTATCACATGAATACATGAGCTACTCGTGTCCATCGAACTGACCACCGAAAGTTTTCATATGGAGTGTTTATCCCATTTTCCTGTGAGAACTTTCATGTATCAATTATATAACTAGTCCTTAGACTTGAGGTCTTTATAATCTTATGTGTGGATCAAATAACTTTGACATTCTCCTTCACTGGTTCAAAAGATCCGGACATAAGGGTATGATTGGGTCATTTGTTGAAACACATGAAGTTTGTAAAGATACAACAAAGAATCGCCACTCTCTCGGATAATATTTTCTTATAAGAGTAGTATTCCAGTTTGCGGGTTGATATGTGTGATCAGTGCTTGAGACTGTGGCCACATCGGAAGAATCATATGAGATTCTTGGGTTAGCACGATTCATGACACTATCAACATCATACCTTTGACCATATGGGTAGACACTTTCCGTACCCTATGTCAATAGATGGGAATACAGTGAAGCGAGGGACTGTATCATATGTAAATCGCATACATAATGGGTATATATATCTTTCCTTCTCATTTGGGGGCCTTGGCATATTGCTAGATGTCAACCTTGGTCATTGAAATCGAACGATCATCGAATTGGAGGATAATTTATATTCGATTAAATTATCACGATTCATTTCATGTCCAACTTGAGGGGAACCCAAAAGGTCACACACAATAAAGTCAAAATCAATGATTAACAGTGCACAATACATATTTTACAGCATATATGATTGCTGTAGGAATTGTTCATAAATGGTTCAATGTGTTTAATTACTGAACAGATCATTTATGAGGTTTCATAGTGGCTTAGGGATTGGTGAATGATGATAGGGGCACTTTGAGAAATGGAATAAATAGTTTTTTTTATAAAAAAAAAATTTTACTATTCACTTGAATAGTACTGCGTGAATAGTAATTTTTTTTTTATTTTGTTATTTTGTTATTTATTTTGAATTCCAATTCGGCCCAAACTCATATTAGAGTTTTATAATCTCATTATACCACTTAATTAAGATCCAATGGCTAAGATTAAATTGATTTTTATCCCACATCGGATTCTTAATTAATTTTGTTGTCTTTGGAGCACTATATAAACCCAAAGAATTCTTCACAAATCTTTGCACCAAACCTTTCATATCTTGGGTTTATATAAGTGAGCAACTCTAAAGTTTAAGAGTAAGCCACTGATTTTGAGGATCCTTAAATCTAATTGACTAGAGGAACCTCGAGTTAAAAGTTTTGAGGTATTTGCCTAGGCTAGCACCTAGGGCAAAATACCAGTGCACTTAAGGCGTAGTCTTGTCATTGAGTTTTGGCTTTAGTGTGTGAATCTTTAGAGGCCACACACTTGGGTGGCTCTTTGGAACGTGGAAGAGCTTGATGAGTTCGAGAAAAGCTTGTAGATTGGAGCGAGGACTGGAGGAGTCTACGGTTCAAGTAAGTCATTTTTCTTTCTTTATTTTAATTAGAGTTCTTATGATAGTTAGCATGTTTAGGTATATATTCTTTGCATGTTTTATGAGTTTTATGCTTAGAATATATAGTAACATGCCTAGACTTATAGAATAATCAAAACAAATGGGTCTTGGGCAAAGGGAAAGCAGCATCATAATTTTATTTTTTTCGCTGCGCACTCTCGGCCGCTTCCCAACAGTGGTATCAGCGCGCCGTTTTTGTTTTGATTAGTTTTCACTCATTTGAACTCGAAATTGGGTGTGTGTAAAAGCTCGTTGGAATGCTAACACCCTGAACTTAATTTTAGGCACAAGTTTTGCATGATTTGGTTAAGATTTAAATTATGAAATTGCATTTAAAATTCACGCATCTGCAGAAAACGTGAACAGTAAATTTATTTGATGCCGGTCTTGTTTTGATTAGTTCTCTCTCATTTGAACTCGAAATTGGGTGTGTAAAAGCTCGTTGGAAAGCTAACACACTGAAATTAATTTTAGGCACAAGTTTTGCATGATTTGGTTAAGATTTGAATTGTGAAAATGCATTTAAAGTTCACGCATCTGCAGAAAAATGTGAATAGTAAATTTATTAAAATAAAATGCAATATCATAATTAAATATTAATCAAAGTTATTTAATGCCTAAAATAATTCTAACATATTAAAACTCATATGCTTGATGATTCTATGTTTGATTAGAATTGGCATGATTATTTTAGGGTACAGGCATCTAGAGACTTTTTAAAAATAGAGAGTGTATTGCTTATCACTTAGCTAAGTAATTATTCCGTGATGAACTTAAAGATTTATTACCTTTCAGGCTAATAAATATAAAATCACTTGTTTATAATAAAAGACATTATAAAAGATACAAGTGGGGTGGGAACAAGGAGTTAATAAAACTTTCCAAACTAAAGTTAATTTAACCAAAGGTATTGCTAGAGTTAGATAATAATTTGATGTCTTCCTTCACTCACTACCTTTTTATAGCCAAAAGGAAAAGCTGTGAAGACATCTAGATAATCATGTACTCAAGGCTTACCTTAAAGCATATTTAAAGTGTTGGACTAATTTGGAGGATCTATTGTTTATTCCTGTCACCAAGGCGATAAAAGCCTAAGAGGTAAGGGTATTTAAGAGAGTTCGCTCCACCCTCCCTCTGGGGAATTTTTAATGGAGGAATCCATTTGACAGTTATTCACTTAAACTTGTTAAAATCCTCAATAATAATTTAAGTCTAAAATTTACCTCTCATTGTAAAGTATAGACCCAAAGGGCTTAAACCGTATTGGCAGGACTAGGCTTTACCAGACTGACCAATACCAATTTGTCCCTAAATCGTACTATTGATAATGGTTTGACTTTTCTGAGTCATAAGACGCAGCAACCCTTAGGCGTGGTCTTATAACTTAGTGGCAAAGATTGGGTGTCCACAAGGACTAGCATAAGCTATGGCATGTTTGATTGCCTAACCCAATGATCAAGGAATTGTGATTTATATCATAAATTGGTTGGGAACCTACCTAATTATCATATTTTATAATGACCGGCCATAGTCGGAGTTATGAAATATGATAATGGGATCCTTGTCCACAAGAAATCCATCATATTGGGGTTGATGTGATTTGCTGAAAATTTTAAAATAATTGAATGGGAGCAACTTCATAATATTAAAAGCCCATGTTATTATGAAACATTAATGAAAACATATTCCTAATTTTAACATTCTCTCTTAACAGGTGGGTTAAAATATTTCACAAACATTCAAATGGCAAACACAGTATAACATCGTTCCATCCTTGATGAGCATAAGCTCAAATGGGACAACTACAATGACTGGTTTAGAAATCTTAAAATTATCTTACGACAAGAAAATATTTTTTATGTTCTTCAAAGACCATTTCCCCCTGAACCCGCAGAAGATACTAACCAAAATATATTCGATGCTTGGAGGAACACGTCGATGATGATGAGCAAGCAGTTTGCATAATGCATGGCTCTATGTCGGAGGAACTTCAGAAAGCTCACGAAGATATGGATGCTCAAACCATCATCTTTCACTTGAAGGAGTTGTATGCAACTTCCGTTCATACCGTGGGATTACAACTGTCATGTGCCTTATTCCAAACAAGGTATAAGAAAGGATCTGTTAGTGGACATGTGCTTAAGATGATTGGCCACATTGAAAAATTGGCCAACCTTGGGTTCATCATGGATCATGAGATATGTCAGGATCTAATTCTTCAGTCATTACCAAAAGAATTCTCTCACTTTATTATGCAGTTTCATCTGTCTGATAAAGAAGCTACTTTAGCAGAATTACACAATCTGATAAAGCAAGCAGAGAAGGACTTGAAACCGGAGTATAAAACCTCTGTTATACTTATAGGTACGGACCTGAAGCCACAAGGCCCAAAGAAAAATAAGGCCAAGGCCAAGGCTCTAGATCACCTAAAGCCTAATGGTAAGGTGGAGAAGAAAAGGGGAAATGGGAAATTTTTCTTTTGTGGAAAGAATGGTCATTGGAAGAAAGACTGCAGATCCTTAAAAGCCAAGTAAGCTAGGGAAGCCCCAGAGGCCAAGAAGCCCAATGCTTCAGGTATATTGTATATGATTGAACTATATTCTCAAAACTCTAAACCTTCTACTTGGGTGCTTGACACCGGTTGTGGGACTCACTTGTGTAACAATGTACAGGGCCTAAGAAACAGTATGAGACTCCATCATGGGGAGGTTGACTTACGCATGGGTAATGGAGCAAAACTGGCTGCATTGTACCAGAGGACTTATTCATTTGTTTTGCCGAATGGTTTAGTTTTAGACTTAGAAGATTGTATTTATGTTCCTTTTATAGTAAAGAACATCATTTCAATTTCTTCATTATGTAATAAGGCTTTTCATGCCTAATAAGTTGTAATGAATGTTCTATTTATTTCAATGAAATAAAATATGGAGATGGTATTTTGAATAATGGTATCTATGTCTTACAAACTAATAAAGCATGTTCAAACTCTAATATATACAACGTTAACTCGAATAATCTCAATCAATGAAACAAAATTAACTAAGCTACATAAGGATGGGTATTTCAAACCCTTCAAATATGAACCTTATGGAACTTATGAATCTTGTTTACTTGGTAAAATGACCAAATTACCCTTCAAAGGTAAAGAACAGCGTGCAGCGGAGACATTAGAACTCATACACTGTGATGTATGCAGACCAATGTCAGTCACCGCTAGAGGTGGATTCTCCTACTTTAATACTTTATTAATGATCACTCGCGATATGGGTATGTGTACCTTATGCGGTACAAATCTGAAGCCTTTAAGAAATTCAAAGACTTCAAAGCTGAAGTAGAAAACCAGCTTAATAAAAGTATTAAGTCAGTAAGGTCTGACCGAGGTGGTGAATACTTAAGCAACGAATTTCAAGATTACTTGAGAGAAAATGGCATTGTTTCCCAATGGACTCCTCCGAGAACTCCACAGCATAATGGGGATACGAAAGGAGAAATCGGACATTATTAGATATGGTGCGATCAATGATGCCCAACACAGATCTACCTCTTTCTTTTTGGGGTCTTGCTTTAGAAACTGCAACACTACTACTAAACCAAGTTCCTTCCAAGACTGTTAGTCAAACACCATATGAGTTATGGTCTGGGAAACGTCCTTCTCTTAGTTATCTAAGAGTTTGGGGATGTGATGCATATGTCCAGCTCACATAAATTAACAAATTGGATGATATGGCAGTTAAATGTAAGTTTGTAGGATATGCCTTGAACTCAAGAGCATACGTGTTCTACGTCCCAAATGAACAAAGAACATTTGTCTCACGAAATGCTAAATTTCTAGAGAATGAATTCCTTCTCAAGAAATATAGTGGGAGTAGACTTGACCTCGATGAGGTACGAGAAGAACAAACTAACATAAAACTAAACCCCAGGCCCCTCAAAAGGGCAGCGACGGAACAACCACAAAGTTATGAACTCAGAAGGTCTGGTAGGGAAAGACATAAGCCTGAAAGATATGGTTTCCATTTTAATGAGGAACATGGTCAGGTAATTGACAATGACGATCCCACCAGTTATGATGAAGTAATGCGCGGCATTGATTAAGTCAAGTGGCTTGAGGCCATGAAATCTGAAATAAACTTCATGACTTATTAATTTTTTTTAATAATAATTTAAGAAAAAATGAAAATAGATTGAGAAAATTAATCTTTGTAATATAGGAGGGGCTTAGGCCCAAGTTGGGTTTGTCCTTGCCATCATCAAATAGCCCAGCCCAAAAGAACCAAAAACAGAAGAAGTTCCGTACCTGACCCACCATGAACCCATTAAAGAAAAATGTCAAACCACATAAGAGATGACCTCAGAGACTCCAACCCTATTTGGCTACCAATTATGCCTCCAACCCTATTTAGTTCATTTTATTATAAATACACAATTATAATCCTACTTGTAAGTGTGGAACACAATCTAATAAAATAATCTCGTATCTCATTTCCTATTTTATTTTCATATTTGGAGGGGGGAAAAAAGGAATACTAAATTATTTTTTATTAATTAATTTAATATATCGATTAAACAATAAATTGATTAATAAAAATAAATAAATAAATTCAATGACCCCAAGAGTATTAATTTATAAAAAGTTAATGTACAATAATTTATAATTTATGACTAACAATGAAATGATATGTATCATAACATATCTTATTTTCAATGATGAAATGAACCCACATTATGAGAGGATAGAAAATTCGAATACATTATATGTGGGTCATGAGATTAGCAAACTAATTAAGGAATAAGAATAGGTTTAAAACCACAGGGTTCAATGTACTCCATTGATTTCAAAAATGAAAATCATAATAATGTAGTGCTTGAGTTGAGTGGAGGTATAGGCCTTTTTTTTAATTTTCAGCCACAAACTATCCTCAGTTTCAGAATGTGGAAACAAAATTAAAAGGGGTGTGTTATCTTGCAAGTAAAGAAATGCTTTTATTATATGCTTCAGAATTTTACACCGAATAGTGTATATATTTTATATTCATTTTTTATTGATAGTGGAGTTTTACTTGTATTCGGACTTTTAAGATATCACTGTTGCATCACGGTTTCAATACTTTAATAGTTTGTGCATTTTAATGGGTTCATATTTAATTGCTTAAGGCCAGATTATAGATTGGATAACAAAAGGTGCAGCTCAGCTCAGCTCACACTTTGATTGTACCATTATAATAAATTTTATTTTATTTTATTTTATTTGTTTTCAAATCATAATTTATTAATAAAATTATTATTATCGTCGTCACCACCAACATGCGGTATCCCCAGAAACATCTATACTAGTGGTGGAGTAAACCTCCATCGAATAGAGAATTTGTTTGGTTAGTTGGGAATCACACAAATTTGACAAACAGACATGATTAACATAGAAATTTACGTAATTCGGCGGAAAGTGACTTGTACATATGTCCACGAGAGAAAGAGAGATGTTTTATTAGGGCTTGGGGTTAAGACCGACCCGATCTTACAAATAGGGGGAGTAAGAAATTCAATGGAAAACACCTCGGGTCTTAACGAGTCTGATTCAACTCTAACAGATGGTCGGGTGACTAACTAGCTTTTCCTCTCTATCTCAAGCTCTTAAGTTTTTGATTTTACAAGTTGTATAATGTAGAAATTGTTAATCCTTGAAATTGTGACTCCAACCCACTCAACCACCCTCATCCAACCAGTTAGATTAGCTTATTCATCTGCCACTCCACTAGCCTCTGGCGGCCTACAACAACTTTACTCTACCATTGTTCTGCCACTACACCGCCCTATGGCGGCTGGCAGGGTCTACGACCACTGTGAACTGCCGTTTTCAACCTTCTTTATTAGCCTTCTGGAAGCTTATTTTCCCAAGTAAGGCACACGTCATATGGCTTTAATACAGGTCGGCCTGTGACCCCATCTTCATTTTTCGTGTCGGTATACCGAGGTTGATGATACTTGTCAAAGTCTCACCTTCTAACTTTTCAACGGGGTCAGGACGATGCGCGCGGACCTCACCGGGTAGGATTCTACTGATTCTCAAACATCCTCAATTCTCTCCCTTCAAATGGCTTGGTCGGCATTACTACTTGTTGGGGTTTTATCAGGGCGGCGTAGCGGAAGAAGTGCGGTTTTGACGAAACCATAGTTTAAAATTTTTAAACTTACGAATAAATTATTCAATATCCAATATTAATAATTCATTCATATTTCACCTAAACATATTTATTCGATATCAAATAATGACATAAATAATATAGAAACACAGTGAAAGGTTTACGAAAATATTTTTCCGTAAAATAGCATAAAATTCGAACCGACCGAACCGGCCGACCAATGCATATGGAGGCTGCCTAGGTCAGTTCCAAAAATATTTGGACAGTTCGTGGGCTGCCCGAACAGTGACCAACTCTCTATTTGGACAGCCGTTACCCGGTAATGCCTGTTTTTCACCGTTTTCGCGTATTTTCACTCCGAAAAAATTTCCGGTAATTATTTTTCTTAG
The DNA here is from genome assembly GCA_019454045.1 of Zanthoxylum bungeanum. Taxonomy (NCBI): domain Eukaryota; kingdom Viridiplantae; phylum Streptophyta; class Magnoliopsida; order Sapindales; family Rutaceae; genus Zanthoxylum; species Zanthoxylum bungeanum. The sequence goes on from SKCR01032274.1 coordinate 64,185, forward strand.
GCAATTAAAATAAACTTGTTTATTTTAATTGCTAGATACTTAAAAACTAAAATTTTACCCATAAATCATATTTCTTGAAAATTACCATTTGACCCCTAAACTTTGTATTTTGTTCATTTCAGTATTCAAATTGTCAAATACAATTTTGGATGATTCCAAATCAGTTCTAAAATGATTTTCAACAAGTCCAACACATCAAAATATAAATTATAACAAAATCCCCACTGAATTCTAAAATTACCGAGAATCCCCAAAGGTTTGTAAATTTTATAATTTAGTCCAATCTTGTTCAAAACAAGTCAAGATCAAATCCAATCAATCCAAAATTTATTATGCATCATATACACACACCATAATATATCACATATATGAAAAAACCCCAAATTAGAATAGGTTAAGAACCCCAATTTCATAAATTACTCCAATTATTCAATTTACACTAAATTGGATAAATTCAATACTTCAATCAATTCTTTAACACACCAAATAAGTCTCAACACTTGAAATAACCACAAGAATAATTTTAGGTCATAAATGAGTGACCTTAAAACTCTAGAATGACAACTTGATTACTAATTAATCAAAACAATGCTTAATAACCAATTATAAGCATACTTTATTAATGAACATGCAAACATCTTTCCAACAAATTTCAAACCAATTTAATTACATACTTAAAGAGCAGAGAAAATTCTAAGCAACACATTTTGAAGCTTAGAAACATAAAAACATTTTTATAGTTGAAGAAAGTTGGAAAATACTTACAAAATCTAATTTTCCTTAAGCTTTTCCTTTGTTATTTAAGCTTTTCTCCTAAACTTTACTTATAATTAATTTAGGTAACTTGTGTTAATGAAAGAAAATGAAACAAAAACTTTTATATACTTTCCCACAATTGGCATGAATGGTAGGAAAATAATAAAGAGATTTTTGTTAATTTCATTTCAATTTCATTTACTTTGTTACTTGTTTCATTTGATAACTATTAGCATAAAGTAATTTAACAAGTATAGCCAAGCAAAACATGACATTTCCTAATAATTAATAACGGTAAAAGATATTTATAAAATAATTACTTTAATCATTTAACATTTAAATAATTAAATACAAATATCTTATATATATGTATTATATTTACATTAAATAATCAAAATACATATATTAATGATATATATCAAATATCTCAATTTGACATTTAATTAATGTGCATTTAATAAAATCAAATATTAAATACAAATACACATTAATTAGGAAATGACCATTAGGTCCCTTTGCATGTATTTTTTCGTTTAATGGTTAAACAATTTATAAATAATCTTCATTAGTCATAAAAGTTTCCCTAGTGCTATACGAGCATATTTTATTAGTGAGACTCTCTAGATTCAAACATATCTGTCTCGAAATCAAATTTCGTGTCCATAATTCACCCACCCGTAAATTATGACGACCACGGATAAACTCGTTGAATAATACAGGTCGAGGTCATTACATATGTATAATCACTTCGTCACATGTATCCGGATTATATCAAAGATATAGATATAAACGCGAAATCTCTTTAGGTATAATCATGTCGATGTATCTATTAGCAATCTTCTAAACAACACTCGGAACGTACTTCCGAAGTATACCATGACCATAGATTTAACAGATTGCTAATCATATATGGACTACATATGCTCTGTACACAGAACTGACAGATCCTATATTGACACACACATGATGTCCTAAGGATCAGTTCACACCCAACGAACATGTGGAGGTCTGATCTAAATAAATTGGTGACGTGACTACCATATAAGTATGGAAGATGTCTCATATATCCACTGTGGTATCTCAAGTCGAATGACCATTATGCTACTCAACTCGAGAATATTCCTATTGACGTTGGTGTACCATCTATTAGAAAATCTTCAGTGAGTCGTTCAGTGTTCATCCAATAGAAACACCTACATGTCTATACGAGTCTCCCGAGACTCATGGTTCATTGGGATAAACCATCAGACTAAGTTTGATATACAACTTGTACGGGTCTCAGTGGATTTTACTAACCAACCTGTGTTTGTAAATCTTGACTAGAAACTTTATTTGATAATATGTATCTAGTAGTGACATTTCCCAATGTCAATTACAAGCTACGTTGTAATTATGCACTATATTATATATTATCGGGTCTTTGTCTATAATATATATATATATTATATATATATATATCACTAAACATGATTTAGTTTTAATCTAATGAATTAGATCGAATATATATAATAAAAGACAAGAGGTGCAACCATAAATATTATGGAAAAAATGTATTACTCGTATTCATGAATCAGTAGCTAAGACGAGCGATAAATAATGTAATAGCAAGGTCTGAGGTTATCTTGACCTATGTGGACTGCCGTGAGAGTGGTGGGCCAGTGTTTAGAGAGTGAGAGGCTTTGTTCAAGTAGGAGTGCTTATGCTTCGATAAGGAATGTTTAAGCTTGAATGTATATAATTCTGAATTCTGCTTCCTTTTATAGACTAAGGAATGGTCTTCCAGCTGGAATAATGGTCGTTTTTATGAAGGTGAGGCCCACTAACATGTTTAACATTCATCTTTCGATGATGAATCGGCTAATTATATGGAGGACAATTAATTCCTAGGAAGATGTTTTTCGGTTGAAAATGGGTTGGAAAATGAATTGATTGCCCTATAGACTTCAATTGGGCCTGACAAAATTATTTAGAATTTGGCCCAAATTTGGTATGGCTACTATTAAAAGGAAATTAGGCCTTATCCGATATTGGACCTGAGGTGAAAAGACAATAATTCCCTTAACCCAAATTTAGCTCGTACACTCTTTAAATGTTATTTAATTGTTAAATAAAAGAGTTTTACCATTAAATTTATTCCAAAAAAATATCAATTGGGATTGTTCAAATGAATTTTACTTCTCACTCTTCAAATATTATTATCTAATATTTTATCTCTCTTCACTTTATTTATAGTGCTACTCATTGGAGTTAGTAATTATTATTTATATATTAAAACAATAAAGATAAAATGATTCTATTTTATTTGATTAAGATAATAAAAATTTATTTATATTATCTCTATTCTATAAATTTTAAATAATTTTTTATATCATATCATTATTTATAATTAATTTTTTTTTAAAAAAAACTATATGTTGACAGTTGTTTTTCGTTCTAGGGGTAAATTAGGAAATCTACTCCTTGAAAACACCTTCCTGAAGTAGTTAATTTATTTGGTTAGTTGGGAACCAAAACAAACTTGGCAAGCAAACAGAAAATCACAGAGAAAACAAAAGATTAACATGGTTCTGTGGAGAGTGGCTCCAACCTACGTCCACGGGAACAAAAAAAGGAAATTTTATTATAAGTGCGAGTCAAAACCGAACTTTCTCTCTCTATCACTAAGCTTTTGAAGCTTTTTTACAAGTGGGGGAATGTAAAAAAATGATAACCAAAAGGAAACAACCAAAAAGCCAAACCCTTCTGTAGACACTGCATTTTTGCATAAGTCCCGATGATGAGCCTCATATGGAGGCACTACCCGATAAGTTGCGAAAGTCGCGGGAAACAGATGTCGGAAGGGAAAATTCAAAAATCAATACCTTGTTGGACTTAATTCGTTTGCTTAGCCTCGGGTTCGCTTGATGGACCTCTGTTTTAAAATTTATCCTCGGCCCAAAACCCTGCAACACACACCAAGCCACACGACCAAGCCCACCAAATCCCCTCCAAAAATATCTAACATATTAAACACATGTTAAAATCTAAATAAATCACCTTCCTAATTTAAATAAATCACATGCCTAAATTAAATAAATCAAATCAAATCCTATAAATCACTTTCCTAAACTAAAACAAATCACATTCCTAAATTGAATAAATCTTTTCCTTATAACACACTAATTAAAAAATACCCTCCATGATTGCATGATTTCTTTCCTACCCAAATAAGGACAACCCTAACCATTTCTTATAAAAAAGAAGCACAAACCAAATCCTTCACCCCTAGACATTCACGCCCAAGACAAGGGAATAGCCTCCATTGCCGTGAAAAATAATCCACTAAACTAGGCCTCCATCACCGTAAAAATAATCCACCAAACACCATTCAATCACCAAAACCGCATCCCTAGAAACACCCTTCAATCACCAAAACTGCATCCCTAGAAACACCCTTCAATCACCGAAACAGCATCCCTAGAAACACCCTTCAATCACTGAAACTACATCCCTAAAAATCCTGTGCATTGTCGTGAACCTGCAGCCTACACAGCCCTCCAAAATCGCACAAACAGTCCACCAAACTGCACCTAAATACCACAAAATAGTCCACCGAACTGCACCCTAAATACCACACAAATAGTCCACCGAACTGCACCCTAAATACCGTAAAACAGTCCATCGAACTGCACCCTAAATATTGTACAAACAGTTCACCGAACTGCACCCTAAATACCGCAAGATAGCACCTCTAAAACCCCTCAATTTACCACAAAATAGTCCCCCAAACTACACCATAAATACCGCATAAACTGCACCCTAAATACTGCATAAACAGCACCCTAAATATCGCATAAACTGTCCTCCAAACTGCACCAAAATACCGCACAAAAGTCCACCGATCTGCACCATAAATTAGGGGTGTTCACGGGTCAGGTCGGGTTGGGTTTTTCACATTTTTTTTAACTGATCGGGTCTGTTCATTCGGGTCTTCTGACCCGAAACCCAAAATTTCAGAAGGTAACCCGCGCGGGTCGGGCCACAACGGGTCAGGTCAAAAAATTACGAGTCGGGTCGGGTCAATACAACATTAAGTAAACATAATATATATAATTTTATTGATACAAACATGTTAAGAATGAACGTGTAGCTGAAATGGCAAGCTAATCCATTAGTTTGGACAATAACTCAGGTTCAAATCTCACCACTATCAATTTTTTCCTATTTTTTTTAAATAAAAAAGTTACCAAATATGCTGCCAGAGAGATTCGAACCTGCAACCAAGGGGAAATAGAGCGTGCACACTGCCAATTTAGCTACAATTTTTTTTTATCAAAGTGTATCATTAAAAATATATATACTATTATTATAAAATCATTCACATCGGTTCGGGTCAGGTCAGACCTGACTTTTCTGGCCTAAACCAGTGACCCGACCCGATCTTACGGGTCGGGTCGGGTCGGGTCGGGTCGGGTCAGACCCGAAACTTAAATTTTAATTTTATAAACCCGACTGGGTCGGGTCGGGTTGTTGCGTGTCGGGCGGGTCGCGGGTTGACCCGACCCTATGAACACCACTACCCTAAATACCGCAAGACAACACCCCTAAAACCCCTCAATTTATCGTAAAATAGTCCCCCGAACTGCACCATAAATACTGCATAAATAGTCCACCGAACTGCACCCTAAATACTGCATAAACAGTCCACCGAACCGCACCCTAAATACCGTAAAAAAGTCCCCCAAACTGCACCTTAAATATCACACAAACAGCCCCAAACTGCACCTTAAATACCGCACAAACTGCACCCCTGAAACCCCATAAAAACTGCACAAAAAGTCACCCAAAACAGCCCCTAAATATCGTAAATAGTAACCAAAAACAACTATCAGAAACAGCAGCAAAAACAGAGAAAACAACAGCCTTAACAGCGAGACGACGAATGAAGACATTGAACCAGTGAACTGGAGGAGTTACGGAGCATTAACCCTTCCGACGGCCGCGTAACGCACTTCTAAGAGGCGACTTAAAAGGTAAGACCTGAGGGAACCCTTTTATTTATTCTCGTTCATCTTTTTAATTATTTATTAGTATTTATTCGCATGCGTATTGTTGATTCATGTATGTTGTTGTTGTGGGATGAATTATTTTATGCTATCTCTCGTAGTATATCGCAGACATAAATTCCGTAGCCGAATCCGAATGGACGATAGTACGGTCTAAACTTGGGATACAATTCCACGTACTACTTAAGAAACGCACATATTTCATTTTATATAATCTTGTGTTTATCCGTGGTTCATTAGAAATAGTACGTTATGTTTAGACAATGTTTATGTTTATACAATCATTATTTATTTATGTTTCCGCATTTATCAATTTAATATGTTCATGAAATTATGTGCTTGTCGTTATGTCGATTTACTTTTATGCCTGCAAACTTAGATATAGGTCATACTCCTATGTATGCAAACTTGGATATAGGTTCTACTCCTATGTATGCAAACTTAGATATAGGTTGTATACAAACTTAGATATAGGTTATTCTTGCATATGTATGTTGCGTAGACTTGGTTATATTATTGTGCGAATCCGTTCATTACAAGTGGAATAAGTAAGGGACCATTCCGAATCCAACAGTTTGAGGCCTTCCCTTGCGAGGGGTGAGTGCGGCCTTAAATCATTTCCCAATTCATACTGGGTGGCGACTCCTTTATTTTCCGATTTAGTCCCCCGTGGGCTAATCTGTACTCCCAACCGGGTCGCGAGCCTGAAATAGCATCGTCGATTTTGTGTCCTACAGTCTAGCGACTCCACTGGGGATAGAGAATCGACCCCGAAATAATGTCTTGTAACGTTTGTGATTCTCGCTTTAGTTAACTGTGTCTGCAAGTGGGTTGGGTACAAGGGGTTTAAATAAAGGCATTATTAAAGCTAGGTAATGTTTTGGTATCTTTCTTCATTCACTACCTTTCTATAGCCGAAAGGAAAAGCTGTGAAGGCACCTAGATAATCATTTACTTGAAGCTTACCGTGATAGACTAATTTGGAGTACCTATTGTTTATTCCTGTCACCAAGGTGATAAGAGCCTAAGAGGCAATGGTATTTAAGAGAGTTCGCTCCACCCTCTCTCTAGGGAATCTTCAATAAGAAATCCATTTGACATTCATGCATGTATCATCACTGGTTGGCACGTACCTTAGGGTATAAAAAATGTCCGCTTACTTGGTCGCTCGAACCCTTGAGTGGAGAGACCTAGTTCTAGGCAATCCTTCGCCAGCGGGATCCTCTGTCTACACTCCCATAAACCCACATATGAACCATAGTCTATGACCAATAGAAACCACCTCTTAATGCTTGTGTTTGGGACTATCATCATTTGGATTCAGTTGGACCTTTCCTCTTGATCTGTGAACTTGTTGGGCCATTTAAACTGGGACGAGTTTGGGTCTTATGACAATTAGGCCAAAAGTTTCTAAAATGACGATATGCTATTTTATGTTTGGGCCCCTTACCATTTGAAATTATTTAGCCATGTTATCGCGAAAGTGTAAACCTGTTGGGTCTTTTTCAACTGGGACAAGTTTGCACCTCGTAATAGTATGATTGAATGCTTTAAAATGATAATGGGCCGACTTGTAAAAACCTTGACGGGTTATATATTCCATGCATCGTACTTATACATGCTGACTAAAAGTTTTAAAAGAAACCATAGATACTCGTTGGGTTAGGGAAGAGGGAAGACTCGTTAAAAGGTCGTTAGCACACATGAGCGAATCAGAGAACGAGGGATCTCGTATGGATAAGCTGGAGACTAGTCTCACTAAGGTTACCGAGTAGTTACAAGCTTTGACCACCACCGCTATGGCTAATATGGTAGTCCCCGCACTGGAGGAGGCTCTGAGAATGTGAGGCGTGAAGAGCCTCCGAACATGTTGAGTGATGATATCCCTATTTTTGATGATGAAGTGGCTGAGTATGCCGCGGGCAAGATTGCCGGGTCTCAGGCAGAGTTGTAGAAACTCAGGGATCAGGTAGAGTCAGTTACCCACAAGATAAGAGGTAAGCATGAAGATTTGCTAGACTATGAGGCGATGACTTTTGAGGAGCAGCTGTCGGCTCAGTTAAAATTGCCCGACATAGCCAAGTTCAACGGGAATAGGGATATGAGGGTCCATCTCCGACAGTATGTTTATGTGATGAGTTCAGTGGGTCTGTCGAAGAGTCAGGTTCAGAAGATGTTCGGGATGTCGCTTGAGGGGGCACCCGTGGTATGGTATCACGGCCTTGAGAGGAAAGTCAAAGATGATTGGAGGGCATTGGCAGAGGCTTTTCTGAATCAGTATATCACAGATTTGGAGATCGAGTTGTCACTTCGCGACTTGGAGAATAGCAAACAGAAGCCGAATGAGAGCTTCAAGGATTATGTAATCGCTGAAGAAGTTAGCTTCTGAAGATGCAAACTCGGCCCTCGGAGAAGGATCATATCAAAATGATTATCAAGGGAACTAAGCCCTCTATTTATGGCAAACTGAGGAGGATGACTTCTATGATTACTGATATTTGACAGTTGAGGGAGATGGTCATAGATATTAAGGATGAGGAAGTTGAGAACAGGAAGTTCTATGGCCTGAACAGGAGGACCGTTGGGGGATCATCGGGAACCAAGCCCATTTCTGTCGAGGTTACCGCCATTAGAAATCGGTGTTTTTGTAACCTGTAGGCCTTTTTCTAAGGAGCCTGAGAAGTTGACGAGACAATGACTCCTAAAACCCTTAGAAGCTAAACCACTTCCATACCATCCACCATTACACCTCAACCTTTACTGTCATTACCACAAGTAAAAAGGCCATGACCCCGACAGTTATGCCCGCCTCAGGCATGAAATCCAAGACCTCATAGACTCCCACAAAATACCTGACCCAGAAAAATAGCAACCCAACACACACAGAAATCCCCTACCTAACTATCACTCTGTCCCACCATCTACCTACATGATTAGCTCCGGCCTACCTAAAAACCTTGTCCTCCAAACCTTTGACCACCAAGACTTTTGCCTGGGGATTTGGGATAGCAATAGTGAGGATAAAACGGAGCAGAGGAAGAATTTCTAGGAGGACTTCTCAAGTAGCGATGAAGAGGAGGTAAAAGGAATGACACGCAGTGGATGTTTTTACAGTGATATAGCGGAGAAAGGTAATGAAGTGTTGGTAGAAGGAAGAGAAGTGACAGAGAACGTGGATAATATTAAAGGAGATCTGGTGTTGTGTCAATTGAAGAAGACACGAGCAAAGGTAAGCATCTGGAATTTATTGTGCGCATCGTAGGAGCACAGGCGTACCATGGTTGAAGCCTTGAGTAAGATAATAGTGCCAGAGGATGCCAACCCTACAATGTGTGTAGGATCAGTGGAGAAGGAAGCTTTGTAGGTAATCACATTCTCTTATGAGGAACTTCGGGTGGAGGGAAGGAATCACAATAGGCCATTATTCATAAGAGCGAAAGTGAGGGGCAATAAGACATCTTGTGTGATGGTGGATGATGGCTCATCTATCAATGTGTGCCCTTTGAATATTTTATCGAGGTTGGGTATGAAGACGAAAGATCTGAGTCCCTCTAATATGAATATCAAGGCATATGATGATAGCAAGAGGGGAGTTGATGGAACTTTTGCTACGGTGGTCAAAGTGGGCCTAATTGAAGATGCGGTCGAGTTCACAGTGCTTGATATCCTGGCCACTTTTGCTTTGCTACTGGGGTGGCCATGGTTTCACAAGCTTGGGGGCGTGCCCTCCACCTTGCACGAGGTCATCAAGTTTCCGTACGGGGGAGAGATTATCACTATTAGAGCAGAGGTAGATAATACTATGGCCACCTTGGAGATACAACCTTTCAGAGGTTCCAAGTGTCGGCAACCTTTGAGGAGTGGGTGGATCCTAATGTGGATAGGATCATAGAGAAGATGAAGTTCGTGCCGGGCACAGGTTCGGGTGTTGGAGGAGTGCCCGACTTCAGGGGACAGACTACCAGGAGAGGTTTGGGATACAAATCCGACGAGGATAAGCCGAAGACTAAGAAGAAAGGGTTGAAGCTGATAGAATATTTTGTGAAAGCCACGGGGTACCAAGGAGAGCCTGAACCAGTGGAAGTCAACGGGATCATGGTACCTGGGTTTGAGATCTTCCAGGATGTGATGGGCGAGAAACCACCGGCAGAGGAAGTTTTAAAGGAGGAAGACAAGTGGGAAGAGGAGCTAATGTAGTTGGAGAGCAATGAGACTGCTGTGGAAGATGAAGAGTCTGTGGAGGACGAAGATGTTTTTCTCCCTGATTTATTTGAGTGTACCCCTTCATTCACTAATAATAAAAGCATTCATTTCGCTTACTTGCCTGAGTCTCTTCCTTTCAACTTGCACGACTTGAGTATATTTGACATCAACTCAACTAAAACGAACACATTTAACCTTAGTGCGCCTGAAAGCCCCAATGAGATTCTAATTGCAAGTGAGGTTACCCCCGAGGAGCGGAAGAAATTGGAGGGGATATTAGTCAAATATGCTAAAAATTTTGCTTGGTCCTACGAGGACATTCCCGAAGTGGATAGAAGTATCGCCCAACATATGATACCGACTTATCCGAATATGAGACCGGTAAAGCAGAAGCTCCGAATGATGAGACCTGAGTGGGTCGAGAATGTTAGAGAATAAGTCAAGAAACAGATAGATGTGGGATTTCTGGAAGTAATGAAGTACCCCGAGTGGTTGGAAAATATTGTGCTAGTGCCGAAAAAGATGGGAAGGTCAGAATGTGTGTGGATTATAGATACCTTAAAAAAGCTTGCCCAAAGGATGATTTTTCTTTCCCCATATCCATAGATGTGCTAGTTGATAGTGCGGCTTTATCTGCCATCTACTCGTTCGCATATGGGTTTTCAGGATATAATCAAGTTTTTATGGCTAAAGAAGATAAGCATAAGACCACCTTTGTCACGGAGTGGGGTACGTATTACTATAAAGTGATGTCGTTTGGGCTCAAGAATGCAGCAGGTACTTATCAACGAATAGCCACTACGCTTTCCATGACTTGATGCATAAGGAGATTGAAGTATATGTGGACAACATGATGGTGAAATCGGAGACAAGAAGCAGACACATAGAAGCACTAGAGAAGTTACTTCAAAGAGTTGATAAATGCAACCTGTGATTGAATCCCAAGAAGTGCATGTTCGGAGTAACGTCGAGATAGTTACTAGGACACACCTTGGGAATGGGAGGAATAAAAGTATACCCTGAGAAGACCAAAGTGATTACCGAGATGCCCATGCCGAAGACAGAGAAAGATGTTAGAGCATTCCTCGGCAAAATTCAGTACATCAGTCGGTTCATCGCCAAGTTGACGTTAGTATGCGAGCCTATCTTCAAATTTATGAGGAAGGACCAGCCAGTGAAGTGGAATGAACAATGCCAAGAAGCCTTCGACAAGATCAAAGAATACTTGGTGAAACCCCTCCTATCTTGAAGCCTCGAAGACCGGGCAAACCCTTAGTACTGTATTTGGCCATGGAACCTGAAGCGCTGGGGGCGATGATGGTACAAGCAAATGAGACGGCGGTAGAGCATGCAGTTTACAGTTTACCACCTCAGTAAGAAGATGCTTCTGTACGAAGCCCGCAATCAAGAAGTAGAGAAGATCTGTTTGGCAGTGGTGTGGGCATCCAGAAAACTGCGTCATTACTTCCAATCTTACAAGATCCAAGTGATAGCAAAGGAGAATCCCTTGAAGTATCTGCATTCGGTGTCTTTGCTAGTAGAGAATTTAGGCAGATGGTTGGTGTTGCTGACAGAGTTTGATATTGAGTATCTCACTTCTAAAGTAATCAAAGGTCGAGTCGTGGCGGAGTTCTTAGCATTACAACCTATAGAAGGAGATCAATACAAGTTTGAATTCCCAGACGAGGAAATCCAAGCAATAGCGGTCCAAGGATGGAAGATCTACTTCGATGGATCGGTGAACTATAAAGGAGCCGGAATAGGAATCGTGATAGTACCCTAAAGGAGAAACCCTGCCTACGGCTAAGAGGTTGACGTTCAGAGTAACCAATAATATGGCCGAATATGAGCATTCACCTTTGGACTGACGACATTGATAACCTTGAAGGGTAAGAACGTGGAGGTCTACAGAGACTCAATGTTGGTAGTCCGAGAGATGCAAGGAGAATGGGAATTGAAGGAGGAACAGTTGAAACCCTACCTATTCCATCTCAGGAATTTGGCACAGGCCCTCCCCGATTTTAAATTCCAGCATTTATCGCGGGAAGAGAATCAAATGACAGACGCGTTGGCTACCCTAGCCGCAACATGGGAAAATCCAGAAAAGTTAGTGATGAGACCTCTAGTGTTGACAACGGTAAGAAACCTATTTACGAGATAGAAAGGGTCTTGGAAGTAGAAGTCGACGATGGGAAACCCTGGTACTATGATATTCAGCGATACTTAAAACGTGGAGAACTTCCGGAAGAAGCAAACAGAAAGGACATGATAGCCATTCAGAAGTTGGCTTCTCAATATGTGAGTTTGAAGGGAGAACTTTACAAGAGACAAGCAAATGGCATCCAACTGAAGTGTTTAAGGAAAGAAGAGGCTCAGAAAGTGATGGAAGAAGTACATGCCAGGGTATGTGGACCGCACATGAATGGATTGAACTTGTCCCGTAAAATTGTAAGACAAGACTTCTATTAGTCGACCATGGAAGCTGACTGCGCGAAGTTAGTGAAGTATTGTCACGATTGTCAAGCGCATGGTAACTTGAGCCACTTACCGCACACAGAATTACACGGGTTGTTGGAGCCGTGGCTTTTCTCAGCATGGGGAATCGACATAATCGGATAAATTCGGCCACACGCATCGAGTGGAAATTGTTTCATAGTAATGGTCGTAGACTACTTTTCAAAATAGGTGGAAGCCGAGTCATTTTGTAATATTACAGCAAATCAGATGGCAAAGTTCATAGCTCGAAACCTCATTTGTCGATATGGAATGCTGCATCACGTAGTAACAGACAACGGAGTCCAGTTTCAAGGGGAAACAAGGCAATGCTACAGAAGTACGGGATAGAACATCACAAATAGTCACCTTACAGACCGCAGATAAATGAGCAGTCGAGGCAGCCAATAAGACAATGAAGAAAATATTAGCCAAAATGATGGAAAGTTACAAATATTGGGCGGACAACTGCAGTACGCCCTGTGGGGGTACAAAACTTATGTGAGAACGGCAACAAGAGCCACGCCTTACTCTTTCTTTGGTCTACGAAATGGAAGCAGTACTGCCGGTGGAAGTTGAGATATAGTCCATGTGGGTATTAGCAGAAGTAGAGTTACCTGAAGAAGAATGGGCCTCGCAGAGATTTGAACAGTTAGCACTGCTAGATGAGAAGAGAATGAAGTCTTTACATCATATGTAGTTATACCAGAAGTGGTTGGCTCGAGAATTCAACAAGAAGGTACGTCCTACAAAGATCAGAAAAGGTGATCTGCTACTTAAGCAGTCAAAGTCGTCGACGACAGACCCGAGAGGAAAGTTCAGACCCAATTGGGAAGGACCCTACATAGTCAAAAAAATGATGGAAACGAGACAGTGAGACTGACAGATTTAGAAGGAAACGAGTTCACCGAGCCAATCAACGTGGATAGATTGAAGCAATATTTTGCCTGAGGAAGAGAAGACCGAGCGATCACCGGAAGAACTGGAGAAAGAGACCTAACCCAACGAAATAGGAAATTCATCCATGCATGCACGCATACACGTAAAGTACTTGCATTCTTTTTGTGTTTTGTTTCATTTTGTTTTCACAGGTTTCAAAAAAGAGATGGAGAAAGTGGCAAATGCAAGCCAACCAGAAGCAGCAAAATAACATCATCAGTTTCGGGAATGAATCCCAGGGTTGAGGCTCACATCAGTATCAGTTTCGGGAATGAATCCCAGGGTTGAGGCCCACATCACCAACAGTTTTCGGGAAAGAATCCCGGGGGCGAAGCCCCACTATCAGCATTTGAAAGGAATAATTCCAGTGGAGTGGAAAAGAGAGAGAGAGAGAGAGAGAAAAAAATTCTTGATGATTAGGCATATGTCCAGTGATGAAATTGTTTGTTGTATGGTGAAACCTTAAAAAATTATAAGTACGAGATGTGCTCTCATCAGGTGTTTGAGTGGTTGATCTCGGCTAGACTCGCTTGCACTTAATTACAAGATCTTAACAGTAGAAGCCTGAGTAGTCAGCGAGATGACTAGTTGAAGAGATGACAGATCAATGAATGATCATTTGCTTAGATGTCCATCCTAATTTACTTGTGTTATGATATGTGATATGGTTGGAAACGAAGGAAAAGTCTCTGAAGAGGAAAAATAAACCTCCTATAATCGATAAGTGTGAAGCTACCCATGGGCGAGTATTAGGACCACCATGAGGAGAAATGCTACCTTAAAGGGTAGGTGTGTTAAAAAAAAGAACGAAGAAAAGAAGAAGAAAACCATATTATTTTGAGTACGAGGAAGTAATTGTAGAGCATGATCAAGACATATAGGTTGGTTAGATCCATAAATCCCAGTCTTCGAGACAAAATCATCGAGTTGGCTTACTTAAGGATCAAGCTGTAAAAGAACCTTGGCACACACACACTTTGAGTCTAGTTCAGATCATCTATTCAGTCGGTCGGATTTGAGTTGTATCAAGTACTTTGAAGGTTCTCTGGTTTCGACACTAAGCATCCTTTGAGGATGAAAATATGTGTAGCTATTGGGATTATCTCGTAAAAGATAGTATAGTATGTTGGTATGCAACGTCACATCCTGAGATCTACTCTGACCTAATGTAAGCAGTGAAGCATAGAAAGATAAATCGAGTCTGGGGGCTACTAGCCTACCCCTTATCATAAAGTAACGGTTCGGGCATTGACCACCTCACAGTAACGGTTCGGGAATGGACCATCTCACAGTAAAGGTTCGGGAATGGATCACCTCATAGTAATGGTCCGGGAATGGACCACCTCACAGTAACGATTCGGGAATGAACCATCACATCAGCAATGCCTCGGGAATGAGGTTAAGCATGCTGGAATGGCGCTCCGGGAATGGAGCACGGTTCGGGAATATACCAACACAACAACGATGCCTCAGGGATGAGGTTAAGCATGCCAGGAATGGCGCTCCGGGAATGGAGCACGGTTCGGGAATGGACCAACACATCAACGATGCCTCGGGAATGAGGTAAGCATGCCGGGAATGGCTCTCCGGGAATAGAGCAGGGTTCGGGAATGAACCATCACATCAGGGATGCCTCAGGAATAAGGTCTAGCATACCGGGAATGGCGCTCCGGGAATGGAGCAAGGTTCAGAAGGGGACCACAACTATCACAATCGCGATGCCTCTGGAATGAGGTCTAGCATGCCGGGAATGGCGCTTCGGAAATGGAGCAAGGTTCGGAAGGGGACCACAACTATCAAAACCGTGACGCCTTGGGAATGAGGTCTAGCATGCCGAGAATGGCACTCCGAGAATGGAGCAAGGTTCGGAAGGGACCACAACTATCACAACCATAACGCCTCGGGAATGAGGTCTAGCATGCCGGGAACGGTGCTCCAGGAATGGAGCAAATTTCAGAAGGGGACCACAGCTATCACAACTGTGATGCCTCGGGAATGAGGTCTAGTATACCGAGAATGGCGCTCCGGAAATAGAGCAAGGATCAGAAGGGGATCACAACTATCACAACCGCGATGCCTCCAGAATGAGGTCTAGCATGCCGGGAATGGCGTTCCAGGAATGGAGCATGGCTCGAAAGGGGACCACATATTATCAACTCTGTTCGGTAGTGATTCTTAGAGATCGCAGCATCTTGCAGGGATGAACCTCAAAGGTCGCAGCACCTCACCACCAGATCAACTCAGTTCCAAGCAACATGCAAGTCAGACAGTAGCTGGCGAGCCAGGTAAGTAAAAATGTATTACATAACTTGAAAGGATTATCACGGTCACACACTGTACAAGTCCCATCAAAGTGGGGGCGATTGTAGGCACTGTATTTTTACATAAGTCCCGATGATGAGCCTCATATGGAGGCACTACCCGATAAGTTGCGGAAGTTGCAGGAAACAGACATCAGAAGGGAGGGAAAATTCAAAATCAATACCTTGTTGGACTTAGTTCGTTTGCTTAGCCTCGGGTTCGCTCGATAGACCTCTATTTTAAAATTTATCCTCGGCCCAAAACCCCGCAACCCACACCAAGCCACGCACCTAAGCCCACCAAAAAACCAAGCTCCACACGACCAAGCCCACCAAATCCCCTCCAAAAATATCCAACACATTAAACAGATGTTAAAATCTAAATAAATCATCTTTCTAATTTAAATAAATCACTTGTCTAAAATAAATAAATCAAATTAAATCTCATAAATCCCTTTCCTAAACTAAAACAAATCACCTTCCTAAATTGAATAGATCTTTTCCTATAACATACTAATTAAAAGATACCCCCCATGATTACATGATTTCTTTCCTACCTAAATAAGGACAACCCTAACCCTTTTCTTATAAAAAGAAGCACAAACCAAATCCTTCACCCCTAGGCATTCACGCCCAAGACAAGAGAATAGCCTCCCTTGTCGTGAAAAATAATACACTAAATTAGGCCTCCATCACCGCAGAAATAATCCACCAAAAACACCCTTCAATCATAAAAAATGCATCCCTAGAAAACCCTTCAATCACTGAAACTACATCCCTAGAAACACCCTTCAATCACTGAAACTGCATCCCTAGAAACACCCTTCAATCACCGAAACTGCATCTCTAAAAACCCCCTACATTGATGTGAACCTGCAGCCCACACATCCCTCCAAAAATGCAAAAACAGTCCCGAACTGTACCCTAAATACCGTAAAATAGTCCACCGAACTGCACCCTAATACTGCACAAACAGTCCACCGAACTGCACCCTAAATACCGTAAAATAGTCCACCAAATTGCACCCTAAATACCGCATAATAGTCTACCGAACTGTAGTATAAATACCGCACAACAGTCCACCGAACTGCACCCTAAATACCGCAAGACAACACCCCTAAACCCCTCAATTTATCGCAAAACAGTCCCCCAAACTTGAAGAATCATATCAAGGTGATAAGGAAACATTCCCAAGAGCTTGGAATCAAGATCAAAGCTTGGAGCATTGATACAACATTCAAAGTGAGCTTGGAACTACCTCTCAATGAGCAAAGTTTTACTTTCAACGCATGCTATATCCGTTCAAAGTGAGTATAATTCCGCTATTCTCCTTTAAGTATTCACACTATTTAATGCTTGGATTGATCTTGGGATGAACTTAGAAACCAACAATGGTATCATGGAGCCTATTGAGCATGAAATGTGATTAGGGTTTATATACTAAAATTTGGGTAAATTTGATTTGAGCATGATTTGATCAAATTGTTTGTTTGAGTATACTTTTATATTGATAACTTAGAGTATATATGATCAATTTGATGAAATATTAATTGGATTAATTTTCCCCAATTATGTTGGCTTGGCCGAATGGTACTATAACCATAGGTCATGGTGATTTTTTTTTTTTTTAAATCATTGGATGAGTTTAAAGACATGATATATATTGATTTGTGATTTAATTGGATTGAAATCAAAATCAGATATAAAATCCTACAATTGCCGTGACCATTAAAACATGAAAATGACTTGATTTTGTTTTAATAATGTTGGACATGTATTGATTATAATAAATCATGATTAATTGATCAATTAGTATTTTGGAAATATTGATTTAAATAATTAATTATAGCTAAACACTTTAATTAATTAAATTATGAATTTTGGAAAATTAGAATTTAATTAATTGGGCTTAATTTGGAATTGGGCTAAAAATGTTGTATTTAGGCCGTGTTGGTTTAGGACAATTGGATTGGATCTAAATTGGGCCTAAACCATTCCATTAAGTCCAAATATAACAAATGAACCTTTAAACATTTAATTGGGCATAATGGGCCAAAATTGATTTCTTGGCAAATAGGGTGATTCCTTAATTGGGCCTTGGTATTTGGGTTTGAACCATATTGACCAAAGCCCATGTCTTAAGAAATTAATTAAAAGCCCATTGGACTTTAATTTAATGAACATGGATGTTAATTGGGCTTTGAGACTCATTAAAGATTAGATTTAGAATCTAAGTCGTAAAGGCGCATTAAAAAGTGTAATTATTTAATTTGGAATTAAATATAAAATTAGTATTGAATACAAATTAAATTGGATTTAAAATTGTAGTTCGATATAATTCAAGAATTCGTACTTTGAGTACTTATTCTTAAAACGAGTTGGACTCGCGCAGATCAAATCGTTGTTTGAACATTGGATGATCACTTAATTTAAAGATTAATTAATTGGATTAGATTGATTGAATAATATGCTTTGTGTGAATACATGGATGTGTTGTATGATTAACGTATATCAGATGGATATTAGAAGGGTGAGGGCAATTTTTGGAAATTATTGTAATAAATTTAGAATTTACTAAATTGGACCTGCGTGTCCAGCCTTTATCTCTCGATTTTATGTAATTCTCTTCTCACCTAATTCCCCTCAATGTAAATGAGGTTTCTTTAATTGTATTATGTAATTGGGTAGAAGTTAGAATAGTACCAGCCGGCGAGAGGAAAGGTAGTGATTTGTTTTAGGAATAATTTGTGAGACATCACGCATATCATTATTAAATTATTTACCGTATATTATTATGCTTTAAGAATTCATGCTTAAGGGGTGAGTATGATGAGACCTAATCAAAGATAATAAATTGGTTGCCAATTTTCGCGAAAAACTCTCAATAAATATTAAGCGTTTTCCTTGCATTGAGTGATTCATTCTCAAGATCCAAGATTGGCACTGGTTTGTTGGCCAAAGTCAAGACCTTTGTCCATCGCGGATGTGTTTGAATCATGAAGGCTTTGTTTCATATCGTATGTCTTGTCCAAGTTGTGATTTGTTGGCAAAAGTCAAGATTACTTCTTGTCCATCGACATCGATTACGAAGCCTTCCAAAGTCAATGGGTTCCACTTAACTGGAATCATTAATCTTGTTGTGCCAAAGCCAAGGCTTAGTTGATTCAGAGGAAAATGTTAGGAAAATATATTGGATATATTGGCATATATATTGTATATATGTTTCGGACTTGGAGGTCCACCTACCGGATCTAGAAATTGGACGAGATCTAATTGATCTTAGAGATCTACCTGGTTAAATATCATACAGCTTGTTGGCTAAAGTCAAGGTTGTGTGTTATTTAACGGGATCCTAGCCCACTAGGAAACTGGGTTCTCAAGTACTCAATAGAGGGTTAGAGGCTCGCCGAAAAAATAGTGGGAGGCTAGTATTGAATTTGCAATTTCGTTCAAATACTTACTATATACGCGCTTTCAAATTTTTTCATCGTTATAAAACTAATATTTTATTATTTTTTCTTGTAACAGTTAGACTGTACCCATACATCGTTAATTGAATAGTTTGACTATTGTAATTAAGATGACATGAAAGAACAGTGTCAGAGACATCGTCATGGACGATAATGTCTTCAATGGCGCAAACTTTTCTGACTGTGAAATGACTCTCAGGATTGTCCTGGGATCCGAGAAGTTGCTCTATACTATAGAGAGACCTCTTGGGCCTAAGCCTAGATCTGATCAGATAATTGAGCTAGAACTTTGGAAGACTCATAGCGATGACAACTCAACTGCTCAATCTATAATGCTTGCTACTACGACTCAACAATTCTATCATCAGAACAAGGGATTGGATCCCTATGAAATGATGGCGAAGTTGCATGATCTTTATCGATCTAATCTTAAATCGCAGAGATATGAGTTGTAAAAGAAGCTCTTTCGCGCTCGTATGTCAGAGGGTACATCTATCGAGCACCATGTGCCGCAGATGATTGCTGACATCGAATAGCTGGGACAGATGGGCATTGTCTTTGAGGCTGAGACTTCCATAGATTTGATCTTACAGTCTCTGCTCGACACATGGAGTGGGTTCATCATGAAATACAATATGATGAACCAAGACCATACTCTTGGAGAGTTAATGTCAACACTGTGCGAAGCAGAAAAAGAGCTCTTAAAGGGCAAGAAACGTGAGGCGCACTTCGCTTCAACATCTCAGTCTTCGAGGGCTTGGCCCAAGGCGACTGGAGGTGTAAAGAAGAAGAAGAAGAAGGGCAAGGCCAAATAGTCAAAGACTTCTGGAAGTCTAAGGACAAATCCCAAGATGTATGTCTGCAGTGCGGCAAGCGGGGTCACTAGAGCGTGACTGCCGCTAGTACAAGGCACACATGAAGGAAATCAAAGCGACAAGCCACCGGCTTCAGGTATATTTGTTATAGAAATAAACATGTCTACTACTAGTTTTAAAAATTGGATTTTTGATTCTGGTTGTGGTACTCATATATGTACTGATGTGCAGGATCTGCAGATTAGCATGAGACTGGCCTTAGGGGAGATTGATCTACACGTTGGAAATGGGACACGAGTCGCCGTTTTGGCTGTTGGAACTTACGTTTTGGAACTGCCCTCGTGGCATGTACTTAAACTTACAGACTTTATTATATACCTAGTTTGACTAGGTATATTATTTATGTATCTATGTTAGCCCAATGTGGCTATACTTGTGTATTTAGAAACACTGGGTGTTTTATGTATAAAAATGATATGGAGATTTACACTGCTGATGTAAATAATGGTCTTTATATTTTGAATATAAATCAATCTCAAACATATAATGTAATAAACAAAAAGCTTAAACTGAGTAACAAAGATGAAACTTATATCTGGCATTATCGTCTGGGACACATTAACAAGACACGTATATTCATACTTTCGAAGAGTGGGTACTTGGACCGATTTGATCCAAATTCATATGACGTCTGCAAATCTTATTTATTAGGCAAAATACCTTTTAGCGATAAAGGTGCACGTGCCACCGAACTGTTAGCCCTTGTTCATAGTGATGTATATGGGCCCATGTCTAGCCAGGCTAGAGGTGGATATGAACCTTTATGGATGATGCATCGCGTTATGGTTATGTATATCTTCTGAGACACAAGTCAGAAACATTTGAGAAATTTAAAGAGTTTCGACACGAAGTAGAAAAACAGACCGGTAAAAGTATTAAGTCATTACGGTCGGAGAGAGTCAGAAAATAACCTGGGGTTTGGGTTTTTTTATCTCACCTCATGTGGATATTAATCTTATTGAGGATAACGAGCCAGCTACATATGAGGAAGCGATACAGGATATCGATTCCGCTTTATGACAAGAGGCCATGAAGTCCGAAATGCATTCCATGTACACCAACCAAGTTTGGACACTGGTTGATGCACCAGAAGACGTAAAGCCTATTGGTTGCAAATGGGTCTTCAAACGTACAAAGCTAGGCTTGTAGCGAAAGGGTATCATCAATGACATGGTGTCGATTACGATAAAACTTTTTCACCCGTTGCTATGATTAAATCCATTCGGATTATGCTTGCTATTACTGCATATTTTGATTACGAGATATGGCAGATAGAAGTCAAAATCACTTTCCTTAACGGAAACCTTTTAGAGGATGTTTATATGCAACTGCCTGACAGTTTTGTCGTACCAAGACTTGCAAACAAGATTTGTAAGTTAAATCGATCCATTTATGGATTGAAGCAAGCATCGCGTTCTTGGAACCAATGTTTTGATGAGATCATAAAATAATATGATTTCGTTCAAAACGATAATGATCCTTGTGTATATAAGAAGGTTAGTGGGAGCGTACTGACATTCATTATCCTTTACGTTGATGATATATTGCTTATTGGCAATGACATTCCCATGCTACAATCGGTGAAAGCTTGGCTTTCATTAAAATTCTCAATGAAGGATCTGAGAGAAGCAGCCTTTATTTTAGGAATAAAGATCTACTGGGATAGATCTAGAAAGCTGTTTGGACTCTCCTAGAGCACGTACATTGACAAAGTATTGAAGAGATTCAACATGGATAAGTCCAAGAGGGGACTGTTGCTAGTGTCACATGGCGTCACTCTATCTAAGGACATGTGTCCTGAAACTCAAGATGAGAGAGACAGCATGAGTCGGATCTCGTTCGCTTCGGTAGTCGGACCGATCATGTATGCCATGATATGTACGCGACCTGATGTCTCGTATGCTTTGAGCATATGTAGTCGCTATCAGGCCGATCCAGGTGAAGTCACTGGATGACGATTAAGAATATCCTTAAGTATCTTAGACGAACTAAGGATGCTTTCTTAATCTATGGAGATGGAGAACTTGAGGGAACTGGGTATACCGATGCAAGTTTCCAAACCGATAAAGACGACTTTAAGTCACAATCCGGGTACATATTTTATTTGAACAATGGAGCAGTAAGCTGGAAATCTTCCAAGCATGAGACTATTACCGATTCAACAACAGAAGCGGAGTATATTGCTGCAGCTGAAGCAGCAAAAGAGGCAGTTTGGATCCGTAAATTCCTAATTGGATTAGGAGTAATTCCGTTAGCAGCTGTGCCTGTTCCATTGTATTGTGACAATAATGGGGCTATAGCGCAGGCTAAGGATCCGTGATCTCATCAACTATCCAAGCATGTTCTTCGACGTTTCCATCTGATTCGTGAGATCATACATCGTGGCGATGTGAAGATTGAGAAGGTCGCATCAGAGAACAACATTGCAGATCCGCTGACGAAAGCTACTCCTAAGTAAATTTTTGAGCGACATGTACATAGTTCAGGTGTAGATGCTTGAGTGGCTGGCTATAGGCCAAGTGGGAAATTGTTGGACAATTATGACCCATAGCGTCACTATTTGTAAAAGATATTGTGATTTTTGTACAAATTAACTATGTGACAATGAAATTGCATTTTATCATTTTGTAATTTTATTACTTGGATATATAAATGATAAAAGTCCTTATGATTAGTTCCGGATTAATAAGATATGAGACAGTATCAATCCACAACGGTTTAATCATTAAATATCCCTAGTCGTAGTATTATCGAGACTAGACATTGATAATGCGGAATAGACTAGTATTGCACTTGTGCGTGTTATGGAAGTGTAACAGCATAGTTCTCATATATTTAAGTATTGGATACTTATGCAAGTGTGATAGGAGGTTGTGTTTACCGATGGTACAGAAACAGTTTCGCTCTAGATAGACCCATCGGAATCTCATTAGTAATATGACTATGTGTCTATGGGAATCCGATTCAGGATAGGTGTATTTGGTCTTAACCTGAGACTTGCATCGCTATTACTTGCGATAATCAATACGCTTTGGTTTTGGTCGTCCAGCACTTTAACAGGTTCTGCGTACGCCTCTTCTGGGTTTATTGAGAATCGTAATGTATTGGGTGTGATGTCAAGACTGAAGTATCACTTCAGTCATATGAAGATGATGATCACATATGGATACAGAACTGGTACTCTAATGTGTTACAACAATCGGGATAATATGACAAGGGCATGATTATCCAATTAAAGAGACTAGTTGCTTGTGATCCGATATATGCTTTGTACGGGGCAGACACTATTCCACCCTCAGGCCTTGCATGTGACATCAATACTGGATCGCAATACACAATACTACGTATATTACACCTAGCAAAGATTATATATACCTTTAAGAATATTTCTGGAGAATTGGGTAGGTACGGTGTTTTGCTAGAAGCCAACCATGTCTCGTAAATCGGTAAGAATATAGTACGAGGTACGCACATGTTCGGATAGTATGACGACGGATTTACTGCCAACATATCCAGAGATCTCATGGATCGCTTCCCGAAGATTCACCGATGACGTATGATTCGAACATAATTAATCTAGGATTATATACGGAGAGATTTTATCTGAGATAAAATACTATTAGAATAGAGAGAACGATTAATTTGGAATTAATCGATTAAATAATATATTCGATATATTAAATGAAATTAGATTTCATAATGGAATTAAAATTGGATTTTAATTCGGGCGAATGAATTAATTTAAAATTAATTCGCGAGCGATGTGAATAGTAATTTTACTAGGCATAATTATTTAATTAAATTTGATTTAATTACGTCGCAATGGAAAATTCGTTAATTTGAAATTAGCGAACCCGATCCCGGGATGTTTTGCGGGCCCACTCGGATTTTGAATCAAGTGGGGCCCATATGTCACATCACTTGTCATTCTCATCACCTTTTGGTGATGAAATGATGGTGGCTTGTAAAACACACAAGTGTGAAAAGAAGTGAGTGACATATACCAAACATTTGGTATATCATTTGTTTTTTGAAAAATCAAATAAAACACGTTTTAAGAACTCATTCTCTTCACGCCAACATCTCTCTCTCCCAAACTCTCTCCTTGGCCGAACCATCCAAAGGCAAAAGGGAAAAATTTTGTTGCAAATTTTTCCAAAGCTAGCACTTGAAGAATCATATCAAGGTGATAGGGAAACAGTCCCAAGAGCTTGGAATCAAGATCAAAGTTTGGAGCATTGATACAACATTCAAAGTGAGCTTGGAACTACCTCTCAATGAGCAAAGTTTTGTTTTCAACGCATCCTATATCCGTTCAAAGTTAGTATAATTCTGTTATTCCCCTTTAAGTATTCACACTATTTTATGCTTGGATTGATCTTGGGATGAAATTAGAAACCCAACAACTTAGATGTAGGTTCTACTCTTATGTATGCAAACTTAGATATAGGTTCTACTCTTATGTATGCAAACTTAGTTATAGGTTGTATGCAAACTTAGATATAGGTTATTCTTGCATGTGTATATTGCGTATACTTGGTTATTTTATTGCACGAATCTGTTCATTACAAGTGGCATAAATAAGGGACCATTCCGAACCCAACTATTTGAGGTCTTCCCTTGCGAGGGGTGAGTGCGACCTTAAATCATTTCCTAGTTCATGCTGGGTGGTGACTCCTTTATTCTCCGATTTAGTCCCCTACGGCTACTCCGTACTCCCAACCGGGCCGTAAGCCTGGAACAGCGTCGCCGATTTTGTGTCCGACACACCTTGAAATTGAATCTTTGACTCCTTTATATAGGCTCATAAATCTACTGTTACACTAACTTGTGATGACAGCCTATCACTATCGCCCACGCTCCTTTTCCCTAACCACTCTAAAAATAGTAGCTCTGGTATTCTAACTCAACTATCCTCTGTTAGCAAAAAGCCATTATTCCCACCTTATCCTCTACTACACGCTCTGCCCATATGGTAGCTTGCAATTCAACCACGCCAACATTGTTCTGTGTGTCAAAAAGAAAGTCTCTGACCAACTCCCTTCATACTAGCCTACCGGAGGCTCAAACTTCATGTAGAGCTTACGACATTCATACATAGGCACAAGATACTACAACCCCAACCTCAATCTCCGAGTCGGGGTATCAAGAGGAATGGCGCTGGATAATCTTCTTTGATTTTTACCAAGTTGGGTTAGTAATCACGGTATCACCTCGGGTCAAACTTCACAGATTTTAAGTGGTGTCGAATCTAATACATTCTCATCAGGTCAAGTCGTTGTCCTAACCTATCCTATTTAATGAGCTTTTTCCTCAGATGTTCATCTGCATTAGGAGCTCAGGTTATTTATCTGATTTCTAATCCTCACAGAGACCTTGGACGTCCACAAATTTGGAGATGAAACCAATTATACCATTTTTTCAGGCTTCAGAGTTCCTCCGAGTTGAAATTCACCATCAACATATGTCCCCTAGTTCTCGGTATCACTGAATTAGTGAGTTGATATCGGGAACTACAGTAAAGGTGTAGATTGTTCCCATGTCCTCGGATCTCAGCTTGTGACTATTCATATTGATGCTTGATCTTGATCAAGTCCAAAATCACAAGTTTGCATCACCTCATAACGGGTATCGCAATTGGAAGCTTCATTTATGCTTCTCGTGAAAATCCACATTGGGTTCACAACATTGATCTAGCACATCTACTTCTGATCCATAACTTGGTCATCTCTTCCACTAGGCCTTCCCAAACTGAAGAAGTCGACCTGAACTGACTCTGGTAAGTCGATCTATTGGCTTCCCCATTTGAAGAAGCTCATCATGTACCACCTTAAGCTGATGCATGCTCTTGACATACTGAGATCGTGGAAGGGAATGATTAGTAAAGAACTGCAAAATAAAAAATAAACCATAAGGGAAAGCTCCCATTGGGCTATCTCACAGCAATAGTGTTGGGGTCAGGCGCAAAATAAACGCAGTTCGGGCGAAATCATAACTTTAAAATTTTTTAACTTAACGAATAAATTATTCATTATCCCATGAATAATTCATTCATATTTCATATAAATATATTATATTCGATATAAATAATGATATAAATAATTTAGAAAACATCGCGAAACATTTACGAAAATATTTTTCCGTAAAATAACATAAAACATGTTTTTGGCCGAATCGACCAACCAATACATATGGGGACTATCAAGGTTAGCCCTAATAGTACTTGGGCAGTTCATGGGCTGCTCAAACAGTGACAAATTTACTGTTTGGACAGTCGTCACCCAATAATCCCGAAACTCACTTGGTAATGCCATTTTTCGCCGTTTTCGCATATTTTCATTCTGAAAAAATTTCCGAAAATTATTCCAATGCCCAATACATATCCAATATATTTAAATAACATATTTTTAATCACCAAATTTCCAAATTTTCAGGATCAAATCTAGATGTAAAAAATATTCATTTTTCATGCTTTAAATCTAATTTTCTCAATATTAATCATATTAATATTTACACCAATCAAAGACACTGCCAATGAAGAACTCAAGAAAAATTCTAGGTATTATTAGAGTGATTATAACACTCTAGAATAACAACAAGTCATCATATGATAAAATTAAACTAATATTACACTAATATTACTCAATCTTACTTCACACATGCATCTAGCCACCAAACCATCAACCAAATCAAAAAGGCCCAAATTTTAGAGTGTGAAGAATATCTACAACTTTTGTAAGAATCTCTACAATAAAAGAATTCAAACAAGAACAATAAAAATAATTTTCTACGTTAAAGAAAATAAGAGATTACCTTAATCTTACAAAACTTCATTAACTTTGTTCTTATTGGAATCCTTCTTCTCAAAATGCTTAGAGGACTTTATATGGCATTTGGAGGCTAGGTTAACATTAACAAGTAAAGGAAAAAATATTCCCTTATATACTATGTAATCGACGTGAGCTAGGGGCATTTTTGGCCAATTTTTGCATTTTATTAATCTAATTAAAGACAAGTAGTAAGCCATCAAAATCAATTTGATAACACAACACCCTTTAAATTTTAAGTCATTTAATACAAAAATATCTAACCATTTATCATAACAATTATGACTTATGTATATTTTATTTTTAATTACTTAATTATTTAACAATTAAATAACTAAATAATTAATAAATATAAACATATATAAATGTATTTTTATTATATTAAATAAAAAAATATATATATTAATGACATATGTCAAAATCTCATTTGATAATTAATTAATATATATCTAATCAAATTTATATTAAATACAAATAAACGTTAATTATTAATTAACCGAAATACCCTTATGCATGTATTTTTCGTTTAACCGTTAAACTATTCAAATTAACTCATTTAATCCGATAAAATATTATTAATAATCTATATTATTCATAATGCGTGGCCCAAGTGCTCAACGAGTACAATTCATATTGTGGGACTCTTTAAGTTTAAGTTTATACATCACGGAATCCAATTTCGTGTCTATAATTCACCTTTCATGAATTATGACGACTACGGATAATCTCGCTAAATTATGCAAGGCGAGGTCATTGCATGCGTATAATCAATCAGTCACAGGCTATCAATATTATACCGAGGATATAGATAGGAACATCAAATCCTTAAGGTATAATATAGTCGACTTATAATTTTATGATCTCTAAATAACACTCGGAACTCGCTTTCGCAGTGTACCACTACCATGGATTTACTAGATCGTAAACACGTACATGATACATTCTATGTACACAGAACTGATTGATTCTATCTGATACTCATAGGATATCATGAGCATGAGTCTACGCCCAACGACTAGGTGGAAGTCTGATCTATATAGATTGATGATGTGACTACCATCAAAGTGTGGATGATGTCTAATAAATCCACTATTGGAATCTCAAATCGAATGACCGCTATACTCATCGACTCGAGAAGATTCCAATTGACGTTGGTATACCATCTATTAAGAATTATTTAGTGAGTTGTTCAATTTTTATCAAATAAACACCTACATGTCTATACGAGTCTCCTAAGATTCATGGTTCATTGGGGTAAACCATACGACCAAGTCTCGATATATGACATGTACTGGTCTTAACGGATTTTACTAACTGACCGTGTTAGTAGATCTTGACCAAGAACTTTATTTGAAAATATACATCTTATAATGACACTTCTCAATGTCAATTACAAACTACATTGTAACTGTGCAATACGTTATAAATCATGGGGTCTTTCTATAATATATATAGATATCACGAAACCGGATTTAGTTTCAATTTAATCGAATATTAGATCGAATATGTATATAAAAAACAAGAGGTGTAACCATATATTAGTAATATTATGGAAAATATATTGTTCGTATTCATGAATCGGTCATAAATATGATCCTGATTAGCGCTTCCAGTACCAACCCTATCAATTTCTCACACTTTTTTAGTGACAATCCACAATATTATATACACATATAAATGTGTATCATATACTCATGGCTCTCAAGAACTCACCTAACACTAAAGAGGTAGACAACAACAAGTAGGTCCGCTATAACATATTGAGTTTGTCCAACAAACCCAATTGTTTCCCTTAGCCAGCATCATTCATATTTTATAGAATCTAAGTTATACATCAATATGACTCAGATGCGAAATCAATATATTGCTATAGCTACTGAGTTGTCCACGTATTTAGAGATCAAATCCAAAATACTATAGACAATCGCAAGTACAACACTATTCCAAAACTTCTAATCTATAAGGTCACTATGAAACTTCATAAGTCAATACTTCATAAGTTATAACTTATTCCACTCACATAGTAGAATCATTTGTGACACTCTCACTGCATCTTTTCAGACTCTTTATGACGTACACTGTCTAACATCATAATTAGACTCAAAACTAGTCTGACCTTAATGGTTGCGGACTATATCTCCATGAATAAGAGACATGTTCTTAATATTTCAATGATAACAAAGAGCATGTTCAAAGACCTATCATATGGTCTATATGGTATCAAAATTGCTTGTAACAATTATGATTAAATTGAGATCTTTAATCGCACATAATATAGTATTCATTATGCCATTATGCTATGATGTATAAGATTGACTAGACATTCTAATCAATTTCTCTTTCGACTAATGAATCATCCTTTACGACAGATGAATACTATATATAAGAGACACACTAACTGTCAAACAATTATACTAACTATCAGACATATAGTCTTGTTGTGTCCTTTATTAGATCATATTAAATGCATGACTAATAAGAGAATCTCACAATTCTTTTAGTTTTATATCAAATATAAAACTTTATATCGAATATAACAGAGACTACTCCCACTGCTTTTAAGAAGAAAAGAAGACTTAGGTAAACTTTTTATCTCATAAACATCTCATTAATACATTGATAATGATAATGTCGTTATGATATATAACACTTAAAGAAATTTATACGCTCCCACTAACCCTACTATCACATATGTATTCTCTATAAGCTAGCATTTCAAACTGCAATCATAGAAGAATACAAACTTTAGGGCCATTCTAAAACGAACTCTTCAAACAAAGAAATCAAAATGAATCTCTTATTTGAAGAAACCATTCAGAAATGCCACTTTGCATTCCTAGCTAAAATACACAGTTTAATATTAACATTAACTAACAGATCTTTAATTGTTCAATTAGTACGACTAGAAACAAGTTTCCTTAAAATCTACAATAGATTGTTGAGTATAAATTTTCTCATTGTCAAACTTTGCTTTTTGCTATGCAAACCATTTGCACATTTAATGAACGATTCATAACGAAAGCTCAATCAAGTTCCAAACTTGATCGTTGTAAGCTATGAACAATCATAGATTTATGTTTTAATGCTAACTTCCACAATCGATATCAAATATCACCCATACTATAAGTTATAGGATAACTTGCTTCATTAAGAACACAACAGAACCATTAAGTATCAAATACTTCACAAATGATTCTGACATCCTAATGGACTTATATGGCAGATATCTAAGGGTCTTTTCATCTTATTAATTATGTAGTTCCATTTGTAGTTTATCACTCTCACATTTGACTTTAATGAGTCAAGTCCTTTCTATAATCGTCAACACCAGATGTTACACATTAAGTAATAAAATAATTTTATTACTCGGGATCGTAGAAAAGATATTCTATCAAATAAATATAATATTCTATTAAATATAATAAATGATAAACTTTTACTTATACCTCTGAGGCGCAAGTACTTTCAATTATATAGCAATTATACAAAGGAAATATTCAAATCTCAAACTTTTCAAGATTTGAATTTCTACTTATATATATCATATACATAAATATAGAAACTAATAAGGATGTCAAATTCCACGTAGGTCACCATGTAAGTCTTCCCACCCAACCGTAGCCCGCCTTCCAAGCCTCCTAGATGTGTTGGATAATTATGACCCATAGCATCACTATTTGTACAAATCATGGTGATTATTGTACAAATTAACTATGTGACAAAGGAAATTGCACTTTTATCATTTGTGATTAGATCACCAAGATGTATATATGATAGAAGTTCCATATGATTAGTTCTGGATTGAGATGATATGAGACATTATCAATCCATAAAGGTTTAATCATTAAATATCCCTAGTCGTAGTATTATCGAGACTGGACATCGATAATGAAGAATAGACCAGTATTACACTTATGCTCGTTGTGGGAGCATAACGACACAGTTCTCATATGTTTAAGTATTGGATACTTATGTAGTGTAATAGCAGGTTGTGTTTTACCGATGGTACGGAAAACAGCTTCGCTCTGGATAGACCCTTCGGAATCCCATTGGTAATATGTCTATGTGTCTATGGGAGTCCACTTCAAGGTAGGTGTATTTGGTCTTAACTTGAGACTTGCACCGCTAATACTTGCGACAATCAATATACTTTGGTTTTGGTCATCCAGGAATTAAACCGGTTCTGTGTACGCCTCTTCTGGGTATATTGAGAATCGTAGTGTATTGGGTGTGATGTCAAGATGGAAGTATCACTCCAGTCATAGTAGAGATGATGATCACATAGGATACAGAACTGATACTCTTATATGCTGCAACTATCGGGATATTATGAAAAAGTCATGTTTATCCCATTATACAGACTAGTTACCAGAGATCCGATATGTGCTTCGTATGGGGCAGACACATTCCCAGCCACAGGCCTTGCACGTGACCATTCGATACTGGATCGAGATACACATATACTATGTATACTACGCCTGATATAGATTACTATATTCCTTTAAGAATATTTCTGGAGAATTGGGTAGGCATGGCGCTTTGATAGAAGCCAACCTTGTCTTGTAAATCGGTAAAACGTAGTACTAGGTATGTATGTGTTCGGATAGTCCGACGACTGGATTTACTGCCAACATATCCGGGGATCTCATGGGTCGCTTCCCGAAGATTCACCGATTATGTATGACTTGTACTTTATTAATCCGGGATTAATTAGATGAGAGAGAAAATTAATCTAGGATTAATTACGAAGATATTTTATCTAGGATAAAATATTATTTAAATAGAGAGAACGATTAATTTGGAATTAATCGATAAAATAATATATTCGATATATTAAACGAAATTGGATTTTGTTGCGGAATTAAAATCGGATTTTAATTCGGGCAAATGAGTTGATTTAGAATTAATTCGCTTGTGACGTGAATAGTAATTTTGCTTGCCATTATTATTTAATTAAATTTGATTTAATTACGTTGCAACGGAAAATTCATTAATTCGAAATTAACGAACCCGAGCCCGGGAGTGTTTGTGGGCCCACTCGTATTTCGAATCAAGTGGGGCCCACAAGTCACATCAATCGTCAAATCACTAGTCATTCAAGTGATGGATGTCTTGTCACTTTGAGTGATTGACAACTAGTCACTTTTGAGTGATGTGAATATGTTGGGGAAATTCTAAGTCCCGAGGATCGAATAAAGTAAAGAAACATGTATGAATACATCGAATAAGTTGCGGAATACTTGTATCGAGCGGTTGAGCGACGCGAGTGACAACAAAAATTCATTTTCTGCCCTCCTCTAAGTTCGGCAGTGAGCTTCCTTGCAGTCCTCAAATTCGGCCAAGCTCCAAGCTTTTGGGTGGTATTTCCAAGCTCACCAGTTGGTTTCCCTATCACCTTTGTATGTCCTCATTTGGTGTGCTAGCCACAAAATTCACCCATTTTTCCCCTTCCATTCACGGTAATGGACTGGTTTTTGGAGAGAAAAAATTCAGCCCCTTGGGCGTGAATTTGAGAGAGATGAAGAGAGTGAAAAGAGTGATGAATGGTTGGTGATATTTGTGTATCCAATACCCGATTTTGAATTTCCAAAATTCAATTAATTGATTTCAAAAAATCAAAACAAAAATACCAAACATTTAAAATATATTAAATGTCTATCATGCCATCACACTTGAGTGTATTACACCCACCATCAATTTCCATCAACATCTACCACTATTCACATCAATCAAGTTGTCAAGTCACATCACTCAAAGTGACAAGTGATTTGAAGCTTGAAATGACTAGCGATTTGACGCTTGATGTGACTAATGATTTGATGCTTGATATGACTTCCGTGCCGTACTCGAATTCGAAATGCAAATGCGCTCGTAAACACTTTCGGGCTCGGATTCGCTAATTCCAAATTAACGAATTTTCCGTTGCGTCGTAATTAAATCTAATTTAATTAAATAATCATGCCTAGCATAATTACTATCCACGTTGCTAATGAATTAATTCTAAATTAACTCGTTCGCCCGAATTAAAATCTAATTTTAATTCCGCGTCGAAATCCAATTTCGTGTAATATATCGAATATATTAATTTATCGATTAATTCCAAATTAATTGTTATCTCTTTTTAAATGATATTTTATCCCAGATAAAATATCTCCGTAATTAATCCCAGATTAACTTTATCTCTCTACCAATTAATCCCAGATTAATTAAATTACGAGTCATATGTCATCGGTGAATCTTCGAGAAGTAACCCATAAGATCCCCGAATATGTTGGCAGTAAATCGGCCGTCGGACTATCCGAACACGTATGTACCAAGTACTACGTTTTATCGATTTACAAGACAAGGTTGGCTTCTAGCAAAACGCCATGTCTACCCAATTCTCCAGAAACATGCTTACAGGAATAAGCGATCTATATCAGTCGTAGTATACGTGGTACCGTGTATGTCGATCCAGTATCGAACTGTCACGGCTAGGCCTAGGGCTGGAGTTGTGTATGCCCCGTACGAAACACATGTCGGATGTCTGGTAACTAGTCTCTATAATCGGATATACATGACCTTGTCATAATATCCCGATAGCTGCAGCATTTAAGAGCATTAGTTCCGTATCCTACGTGACATCATCTCCACTATGAATGGAGTGATACTTCCGTCTTGACATCACACCCAACACACTACGATTCTCAATATACCCAGCAGAGGCGTACACAGAACCGGTTAAAGCCCTGGACGACCAAAACCAAAGCATATTGATTGTCGCAAGTATTAACGGTGCAAGTCTCAGGTTAAGACCAAATACACCTACCCTGATTTCGGACTTCCATAAACACATAGTCATACTACCAATGGAATTCCGAAGGGATCTATCCAGAGCAAAGTTGTTTTCCGTACCATCGGTAAAACACAACCTCCTATTACACTTGTATGAGTATCCTATACCTAAATATATGAGAACTATGCTATTGTGCCCTCACAACTCGCACAAGTGTAAAACTAGTCTTTTACGCATTTATCGATGTCCAATCTCGATAATACTCTGACTAGGGATATTTAATGATTATACCTTCGTGGATTGATAGTGTCATATCATCTCAATCCAGGTACTAATCATAGGGACCTCATATCATTTATACATCTAGGTGATCTAATCACAAATGATAAGAGAGCAATCTCCTTTGCACATAGTTAATTTGTACAACAACACCATGATCTGTACAAATAGTGACGCTATGGGTCATAACTTTCCAACATTCTCCCACTTGTCCTATAGCCAGTCACTCGAGTGTCTAACACTCGAATTGTGTACGGTTCGCTCAAACCGTTGAGGAAAGGCTTTCATCGGCGGATTTGTATGATTATCGTCTGATGCGATTTATTCGATCATCACATCGCCACGATGTATGATCCGAACGAATCATATGAATAGTCAAAGTATATATCTGGATCGTTGATGAGACCATTAATTCTTTAGTCTGTGCTAACGCCTAGCTCAGCTGCTAAAAGAACTATATCTAATCTAATTAGATTTATTATCGAATCAGATGACTTCCAATGCTGCCTCAACTGTAGCAATAACCTGTATTTATTGTTTAATTGATAACAGTATCTTGCTTGGAAGATTTCCAGCTCATTGTACCGTTATTCAAAATGTTACCGTTGTTTTTATCGGTTAGGAAACTTACAGCAGTGATCCCAGTCACTTCAAGTTCTCCTTCTTTATAGTTTAAGACAGCATCCTTAGTTCTCTAAGATACTAACGGATGTTCTTAACATCAATTCAG
Source organism: Zanthoxylum bungeanum (assembly GCA_019454045.1). Taxonomy (NCBI): domain Eukaryota; kingdom Viridiplantae; phylum Streptophyta; class Magnoliopsida; order Sapindales; family Rutaceae; genus Zanthoxylum; species Zanthoxylum bungeanum. The sequence goes on from SKCR01032274.1 coordinate 98,877, forward strand.
TGATTATCACATGGATTGGTCTGATTGTGAATCCATATGCTCAAAGCGTATGAGACACCAAGTCACGTACATTTTTCAATGTACGAGTTCTCGGAGAGTATCAACAACTTTAAATCTATCCCAGTAGATCTTTATTCCTAGAATAAAGGTTGTTTCTCACAAGAATTCTACGGAGAATTTTCTTTAAAGCCAAGCTTTCACCGATTGTTATATGGGAATATCATTTCCAAGAAATGACATATCATCATTATTTATGACATCATTGTCAGTGCGCTCCCACTAACCACCTTATATACACAAGAATCATTTTCATTTTGAATTAAATCATACACCATTATGATTACATCAAAACGATAATTCCAAGAACCTAATGTTTACTTCAATCCAAACATGGATCGAATAACCTGCAAACCTTGTTTGCTAGTTTTGGTACGACAAAACCGTCAGGATGTTGTAAACATCCTCCAAAACGTTTCCTTTTCAGGAAAGCTATTTTCCCGTTCAGCTGTCATATTTCATAAATGAAACATGCAGCATCAGCAAGCATCATCCAAATTGATTTACCGTGGTAACAGGTAAAAAGTTTCGTCGTAATCAATACAATACTGATAACGATACCTTTTCGCTACAAGCCTAGCTTAATACGTTGGTATGTTGCCATCCAAGTATGTCTTTCTTGAAGACTTATATAGTACTAATCGACACAATGCCTTTCGGTATAACAACTAGTGTCTAAATATAGTTGTTATACATGGAATCCATTTTGGACTTCATAGCACTTTGCCATAATAGGGAGTCGATACCTCGTATCACTTCCTCATACGTAGTCAGTTCATCTTCCTCAATAAGATTAACATCTTTATGAGGTGAGATCAGAAACCTATACCCTAGGTTATTTTCTGACTCTCTCCGATCTAAGCGGTTCTTGTGTATTCGAAGATTAATGGTACAGTTTCATTCTTGATGAACTGTTTGTGTTCCATTAAGGATTTGGTGTCTTGAACAGTATTACTCCGATTTTCATCGAGTTTTACTATCCTTCCACTTACCACTGTATATGTGTATTCCTCTTAGGAAAACCACATGGTGAGCAGCAATCATATTGTTCTCTTAGTGAGTTGTACAAGCACTGTGCTTATGGTTTCCCTATGATAACCTATAATTTGACACTTATCCAATTTGGGTTCTAGTTTGGTATCATCCAAACGTATGCCTAGCATTCTCAAATGTTCAGGAGTGAGAAAGCTCGGTTTCTATCATGTTCATATCTAATATGAATTCTGTCTAACAGATTTACATGGAACCTTATTCAAAATAAGTATTGCACTGTTAAATGCTTATCCCTTGAAGGAAATGGTAGCTCAGAGCGACTCATGATTAACCTTATCATGTCCAACAAAATTCAGTTTCTCCGTTTGGACACACCGTCAAACTGATGTGTTCCAGGAGGAGTCCTCATTTGAAAGAATAATATACTCTTTCAAGTATACAAGAAACTTATTGCTTAAATATTTTCCATCTTGGTCTTACCGTGATGGTATAATACTATAGCCGATCTGTTTGTCTATTTCGTGTCGAAACTTTAAAAGTTTTTTATTTATGTTTCAAAAGAAACACATAACCATAACACGATGCCACATCCGTAAAGGTCACGAAATATTCATATCCACCTCTAGCCTAGCTAGACATAGGCCCACTTGCTTCACTATGAACTAGGGCTAACAGATCGATAGCATTTACACTTTTACCAAGTAAATAGTGTTTTAGGTATTTTGCCCAATAAACTAGATTCGTAGATTTTATTTGATTGGAATCAAAATAGTCCGAGTACCCACTCTTCAAAAGTGTGGATATACGAGTCTTGTTTAATGTGTCCCAGACAACACTGCCACGTATAAGTCTCATCTGATCAAATCAGTATGAGCTATTTGTTTGTCATGTTATATGTTAAAGATTTATTTATATTCAAAATATAAATACTGTTATTCACATCTAATATGTTTATCTCAATATCATCTTTATATAATAAAACACTTTAGTGTTCTAGAATATAAAGGTATACTCGCAACGAGTTATACTCGATATAGAGATAATGTTTCTAGTCAAACTAGTTACATTATAACAGTTTCCTAATTTAAGTACACACCTGAAGGGTAGTTCTAAACTTAGGTATCTACGGTTAAAACAGCGACTTACGTCCCGTTTCCGATTCGCAGATTAATCTCATCTGAAGTCAGTATCATGCTCATAGCAGATTCTGCACATCAGTATATATTTATGTATCACAGTAAGTATTTAAAATCCAATTTTAATACTAGTAGTAAACATATTTATGACAAACATATTTGAAGTCAGACCCTTGCCATTTCTTCAATTCCTTCATGTCTGCTTTGTCCAAACGACAGTCACGCTTCCGCGATCCCGTTTGCCACAATTTAGGCAGATATTTTGGATTTGTCCTTTATCTTCTCAGAAGATTATAATGATTTTGCCTTTGCCATTTTCAACACTCTAGAGGCTTTTGGCCAAGCCTTGGCCTTCTAGAATATCGAAGTAAGGTGCGCCTTGAGCTACTTGCCTAATTGCAAAGTTTGACTTTATCTCCTTGAGAATAGTCATTAACTCTCCAAGAGTTATTTATTACAATTTAGTACTTCTAAGATTTAAATATAAATCTGTGAAGATCCTTAAATTTCAACATCAGACTTTAAGGATCTAATCCTTAGTTCTGATTAAGAAATTAATGAGTCTATTGCGACAAGCTTAATGGATTAAGCACTTAAGTTATCATCACATGATCTTCCAAAGATCATGCTCTACTATTTGCTCAACTCCGGGCTTAGGCCTAATATGTTATTTTATCAAATAAAGTAACTTATTAGTTTCCAGGACCATCCTGAAATTTTATTCCCAATTTGAAAATTAAACCATTTAAATACATTTTCCCTATGATTATGTTTTAAATGTCAATCTTTCAATTTCATCTTGATTCTAATAGTCCAATTATTTAATCAACGATTTAGGTACTATTAAATATAATGATTATTATAGTCCAACTATATTAATCAATTATACTTTAATTGGTTAAATTCAATTATATTGATTACTATAATCCAATTATAAAATCAACTATTTATTGAATTAGTTTGAATACAGTCCAACTGTTTTAAAACAATGATTAAATATTAGTCCAACTAACATTCAATTTATTTGACGAATGATATTTATTTGAGCGCGTATGGCAAGTAACTAAACGAATATTGCAAATTTAACACTTGCCTCCCACTATTTTTCGGCGAGCCTCTAACCCTCTGTCGAATACTCGGGAAACTGTGTTCCCTAGTCGGCTAGGATCCCATTAAATAACACACAATCTTGACTTTGGCCAATAAATTGTATGATACTTAACTAGGTAGAACTCTAAGATCTATTGGATCTCATCCAATTCCTAGATCCGGCTTAACTAGGTAGAACTCTAAGATCTATTGGATCTCATCCAATTCCTAGATCCGGTCGAGGGACATCCAAGTCCGAAACATATATCTTATATATGCCAATATATCCAATATATTACCTAACCTTTTTCCTCTGAATCAACTAAGCCTTGGCTTTGGCACAACAAACTCAGTGATCCCAGTTAAGCGCGACCCATTGCCCATGGAAAGCTTCGTAATCAATGTCGATGGACAAGAAGTGGTCTTGACTTTGGCCAACAAACCACAACTTGGACAAGACACCAATATGGAACAAAGATCTCGTGATTCAAACACATCATCGATGGAAAAAGGCATTGACTTTGGCCAACAAGCCAATGCCAATCTCGGATCTTGAGTAAGAATCACTCAATGGAAAGGAAAAACGCTTAATATTATGTGAGGGTTTTTCACGTGCAAATTGGCAACCAATTTATTATCTTTGTTAAGGTCTCATAATCATACACCCGTAAACATGCATTCTAAACACATAATAAAGTGTGTATAATAAAATAATAATGATATGCGGATGGATACTTTACACATTGATCCTAGATCAAATCTCTCTCTTTCTCTCTCCCGCTATCACATGTATTACTTCTACCCGTTACACTACACTTCTAAAGAAACCTCATTTACATTGAGGGGAATAGGTGAGAAGAGAATACAATAAGTAAGGAGGTAATAAGGCTGGACATGCAAGTCCAATTAATAAATTCCAAATTTATTACAATAATTTCTAAAATTTCCCCACCCATCTAATATACATCCAATATACATTATTCATGCATCGCAACCATGTATTCACACAAGCATGTTATCAATCAATCTAATCAAATTAATTAATCTGATAATTAATGACCATCCAATGTTCAAACAACGATTTGATTTTGTGCGAGTCAAACTCGTTTGTGAATAAGTACTCAAAGTACAAATTCAAGAATCATACTAAACTACAACATTAAATCCAATTTAATATGTATTTAATACTAATTCAATTTATTTAATTCCAAATTAAATATTACACTTTATAATGAACCTTTGCGACTTAAATTCCAAATCTAATCATTACGGGCCTCAAAGCCCGATTAACATCAAATGTCGTTCAATTAACGTCCAATGGGCCTTCAATTAATTTCTTAAGGTGTGGGCTTCGGCAACCAAAGCCCAATAAAGGAATTACCCCATAAGCCTAGAAATCAACTTTGGCCCATTAGACCCAATCAAACTTTAAAGGTCCTTTAGTCTCATTTGGACTTAACGGAAGTGGCTTTAGGCCCAATTGAATCCAACCAATTTGGCCTAAACCTAACTTGGTACAACCAAGCCCATTAAAGCCCAATGACAACTTTAAAGTCCAATTTCCAAAATTAGGCCCAACATAATTAAATTCCAAAATCCAATTTCACATTTAATTATTCTAAAGTGTATAACATAATTAATTACCCAATTCAATATTTCCAAAACACCAATTAGCCCAATTAATCATGTTCATTAACATTAAATCATGTCCAACACAATTTATGAAAAATCAAACCCATCACATGCTTTACATGTCTCGGCCAAGTGAGGATTTTATGTCTGATTCGGTTCAATTCAATTAAATCCAAAATCGATATTAAATCAACAATTCAAATCGTTTCCAACTCATCCAATGAACCAAAAAACAAAAAAATCACCAAGACAATTAGGGCATCTAGATTCGGCCAAGCCAAGGTATTTGGGCAAAATTATTCCAAACAATATTTCATGAAATTGATCCAATCAATCTTCAATTAAATATGTTTTAAGCATACTCAATCATCCAATTTCATTAAATCATGCTCAAAATCAATTTACCCAATTTTAAGCCCTAAATCAAATTTCATGCTTTTACTCGCTCTGATACCATTGTTGGGAAAATTCTAAGTCTTGAGGATCAAATAAAGCAAAGAAACATGTATGAATACATCGAAGAAGTTGCATAATACTTATATCGAGCGGTTGAGCGATGCGAGTGACAATAAAAATTCATTTTCGGCCCTCCTCCAAGTTCGGCAGTGAGCTTCCTTGCAGTCCTCAAATTCGGCCAAGCTCCAAGCTTTTGGGTGGTATTTCCAAGCTCACAAGTTGGTTTCTCTACACCTTTGTAAGTTCTGATTTGGTGTGCTAGCACTTGATGATTTTTGCCACAAAATTCACCCATTTTTCCCTTTCCATTCACGGCAGCGAACTGGTTTTTGGAGAGAAAAAATTCAGCCCCTTGGGCGTGAATTTGAGAGAGATGAAGAGAGTGAAAAGAATGATGAATGGTTGGTGAGATTTGTGTATCTAATACCCAATTTTGAATTTCCAAAATTCAATTAATTGATTTCAAAAAATCAAAATAAAAATACCAAACATTTAAAATATATTAAATGTCTATCATGCCATCACACTTGAGTGTATTACACTCCACCATCAATTTCCATCAACATCTATCACTATTCACATCAATCAAGTTGTCAAGTCACAAGTGATTTGATGCTTGAAGTGACTAGCGATTTGACGTTTGATGTGACTAATGATTTGAATCTTGATGTGACTTGCGTGCTGCACTCGAATTCGAAATGCGAATGCGCTCTCAAACACTTTCGGGCTCGGGTTCGCTAATTCCAAATTAATGAATTTTCCGTTGCGTCGTAATTAAATATAATTTAATTAAATAATCATGTCTAGTATAATTACTATCCACGTCGTTAACGAATTAATTCTAAATTAACTCGTTCACCCGAATTAAAATCTAATTTTAATTCCGCGTCGAAATCCAATTTCGTTTAATATATCGAATATATTAATTTATCGATTAATTCCAAATTAATCGTTATCTCTCTTTAAATGATATTTTATCCCAGATAAAATATCCACTTAATTAATCTCAGATTAATTTTCTCTCTCTACCAATTAATCCCAGATTAATTAAAGTGTGAGTCATACGTCATCGGTGAATCTTCGGGAAGCGACCCATGAGATCCCCGGATTTTTTGGTAGTAAATCCGGTCGTCGGACTATCCGAATACGTACGTACCAAGTACTACGTTTTACCGATTTACAAGACAAAGTTGGCTTCTAGAAAACGTCATGCCTACCCAATTCTCCAGAAACATGCTTACAGGAATAAGCGATCTATATCAGGTGTAGTATATGTGGTATCGTGTATGTCGATCCAGTATCGGACTTTCACGTGCTAGGCCTGGGGTTGGATTTGTGTCTGCCCCGTATGAAGCATATGTCGGATGTCTAGTAACTAGTCTCTATAATCGGATATACATGACCTTGTCATAATATCCCGATAGCTGCAGCATTTAAGAGCACCAATTCCGTATCCTACGTGACATCATCTCCACTATGACTGGAGTGATACTTCCGTCTTGACATCACACCCAACACACTACGATTCTCAATATACCCAGCAGAGGCGTACACAGAACCGGTTAAAGCCCTGGATGACCAAAACCAAAGCATATTGATTGTCGTAAGTATTAGTGGTGCAAGTCTCAAGTTAAAACCAAATACACCTACCCTGATTTCGGACTTCCATAGACACATAGTCATACTACCAATGGAATTCCGAAGGGGTCTATCTAGAGCGAAGCTGTTTTCCGTACCATCGGTAAAACACAACCTCTCATTACACTTGCATAAGTATCTTATACCCAAATATATGAGAACTATGCTATTGTGCCCTCACAACTCGCACAAGTGTAATACTATTCTTTTACGCATTTATCGATGTCCAATCTCGATAATACTCTGAACAGGGATATTTAATGATTATACCTTCGTGGATTGATACTGTCTCATATCATCTCAATCCAGGTATTAATCATAGGGACCTCCTATTATTTATACATTTAGGTGATCTAATCACAAATGATAAGAGAGCGATCTCCTTTGTCACATAGTTAATTTGTACAACAACACCATGATCTGTACAAATAGTGATGCTATGAGTCATAATTTTCCAACAGAATAGTGATAGATGGTGATGGAATTTGATGGAAGAGTGTTGTACACTCAAGTGTGATGTTTGAAAGACTTATACCAATATTTTATTATTTGGTATTTGACTTTTCAATTTTGGTATTTGATATCCAAAAAAAAACACAAAAACTATTTCATTCTTCTCCCTTTCTTCTCCCTATGGATTCGGCCTTGGGCCATTTTTCTCTCAAATATTTTCTTCCATTGCCGAAAATGTCAAGGAAGAAGATGGTGATTTTTGTGGTAAAAATTACCAAGAGCTAGCACTCAAAAGGAGGACATACAAGGTGATAGGGAAACCATCTCATGAGCATGGAATCCTTTGCCAAAGCTTGGAGCTTGAAGACTCAACAAGGAACACAAAGAACATGATTGGCTGAGAGTTTCATCCATGGAGTACAAAAGTTTTGTTCTTTGATGCATCCAATCCGATCAATGTAAGTATGTTTCCGCCGTACTTCTTGATGTATTCACATGTATTTTCATTGCTTAATATAATCTTTGGATATTTAGTAAACCCAACAGGATGATGATGCCTCAGTATCTCCTTATTCGTCAAGTGTCATTAGACGGTTCTAAATGATAGTTATCCGATGATCTTTTATCATTCTTGCATCCACTCTTCTACCGATTCTCCCCCAATTGTAATTTCCATAAAGGCTTGTGTCACCTCTCTTTCCTTTCACATATTCTCTTCCATTTTTTCCATCCACTGCATCATCGAAGACTCCAAAGCTATGTGGTTTCCAACTCGTGCCATCTTTTTAGGCACCAACTGTTGACAGTTATTTTTCGTTCCAAGGTTAATTCAGGAAATCTACTCCTTGAACAAACCTCCCACAAGCAGTGGATTTGTTTGGCTAGTTGGGAACCAAAACAAACTTGGCAAGCAAAAAAAATCACAGAGAAAATAAAGAATTAACATGGTTCGGCGGAGAGTGGCTCCAACCTACGTCCACAAGAACAAAGAAATGAAATTTTATTACGAGTTCGGATCAAGATATACCAGCTTTCTCTCTCTATCAGTAAGCTTTTTAAGTTTTTTTACAAGTGGTGGAATGTAAAAAAAATGCTAACCAAAAGGAACCAACGAAAAAAAAAACCAACCCCCATTGAAACTAAATCTTCAACTCCTTTAATAGGCTCTCAAATCTTTTGTTACACCAACTCGTGATGTCAGCTCACATCAGCCTGTCATTATCGCCCATGCTCATTTTCTCCAACCACTCTACAAGCATAAGCTCTGCTCTTCTGACTCAACCACCCTCTGTCAGCATAAAAACCATCATTCCCACATTTATCCTTGGCTACACATTTGCCCATAGGACAGCCTGTAATTCAACCACTTCAACGTTATTCCATGTGTCAGAAGGAAAGTCTTTTACCAACTGCCGTCATATCAGCCTGCCGAAGGCTCATACTTTCATATAAGGCTTAAGATATTCATACATATGCACAAGATACTGCAACTTCAACCTCGATCTCCGGGTCGGCGTGCCAAAAGGAATGGCGCTGGATAATCTTTCTTACTTCTTTACCAGGCCAGGTCGGTAATCACGAGACTACCTCGGGTCAGACTTCACATATGTTTAAGTGCTGTCGAATCTGATACATTCTCATCAGGTTGAGTCAGTATCCCAACCTATCTTTTTCAATGAGCTCTTTCCTCAGGTGTTCCTCTGCACTACGGGCTCGGTGTTGGATAATATGACCCATAGCGTCACTATTTGCACATATCATTGTGTTGTTGTAGCAAATTAACTATGTAATAAGGAAATTGCACTCTCATCATTTGTGATTAGATTACCATAGATATATAAATGAAGAGAGGTCCCTATGATTAGTTCCTGGATTGAGATGATATGAGACAGTATCAGTCCACGAAGGATTAATCATTAAATCCCTAGCCGTAGTATTATCGAGACTGGACATCGATAATGCGGAATAGGCTAGTATTGCACTTGTGCGCGTTGTGAGGGCACAACGGCATAGTTCTCATATATATAAGTGTTGGAGACTTATGCAAGTGCGATAGGAGGTCGTGTTTCACCGATGGTACGGGAAACAGCTTCGCTCTGGATAGACCCTTCGGAATCCCATTGGTATTATGACTATGTGTCTATGGGAGGCCGAAATCGAGGTAGGTGTGTATAGTCTTAACCTGAGACTTGCATCGCTAATACTTACGATAATCGATAAACTTTGGTTTTGGTGGTTGGGGACCCTGACCAGGTTCTGTGTCTACCACTTCTGGGTTTATCAGAGAATCGTAGAGTATTGGGTGTGATGTCGAGACGGAAGTATCACTCCAGTCATATTGGAGATGATGTCACGCAGGATACGGTATTAGTGCTCTTAAGTGATGCGCATCCAATCGTGATATTATGACCAGGTCATGAATATCCGATTATAGAGACTAGTTACCAGACATCCGATATGTGTTTCGGACGGGGTAGACACTTATCCAGCCCCAGCCCTAACACGTGACTATCCGATACTGGGCCGATACGCACAATACTACGGTATACTACGCTTGATATAGATCCTTATTCCTGTAAGGATGTTTCCGGAGAATTGGATAGACATGGTGCTTTGCTAGAAGCCAACCTTATCTTGTAAATCGGTATAAACGTAGTACGAGGTACTTACGTGTTCGGACAGTCCGATGACCGATTTGACTGCCAATATATCCGGGGATCTCATGGGTCGCTTCCCAAAGATTCACCGATGACGTATGACTCGCACTTATATTAATCTGGGATTAATTAGATGAGAGAGAAAATTAATCTGGGATTAATTGCGGAGATATTTTATCTAGGATAAAATACGATTAAAGAGAGAGAAGTATTAATTTGGAATTAATCGAGAAATTAATATATTTGATATATTAATCGAAATTGGATTTCGACGCGGAATTAAAATTAGATTTTAATTCGGGCGAACGAATTAATTTAGAATTAATTCGTTAGCGACGTGAATAGTGATTTCGCTTGGCGTAATCGTTTAATTACGACGCAACGGAAAATTCGTTAATTTGGAATTAACGAACCCGAGCCCGAGATTTTTACGAGCGCATTCGTATTTAGAATTCGAGTGCGGCACGTCAAATCAAGCGTCAAATCGCTAGTCGCATCTAGCGTCACATCAAGCGTCAAATCATGTCACTTTTGTTGATGTGACAATTGATTGGATTGATTGATGTTTGAAAATGAAGTGATGTGACTTGATGAGACTTAAAGGTGATGTGTGTGGTTGGGATTAAACCAAATGTGTTTGAAATGAATTGGATTTAATTTCAAAGTGCATTTGGTATATATTAAAGCCAAAAACCGAAATTGTATAACAATGCATCACTTTTCATTTTCCCTCCTCTCTCTCTCTCTTCTTCTCCTCTCTTTCACTCTCCTCGGTTTGTTTGTTCTTCAAAGCAGTGGACTGCCGAATTTCAACCAACAAAATCAAGGGAAGCAAGTGTGTTTTGTGGCAAAACAAGAGTGCTAGCACACTCCGGGATCATGCCAAGTGATAAGGGAAGTTTACCCATGAGCCGGGAAGCCATTCGGTGAAGCTTGGAGCTTCAAAACTTGAAGTGAAGGGGCGAAATACACTATTCACAGCAACTTACTGCCTTGATAAAGTGTGCAGATTTTTTGTTTTGTCGCCCAAATCGTCGCTCAACCGCTCGATGTAAGTATTCCGCACTTCCGTCGTTGTATTCACTTGATATTCATGCTTGAGTTTTGATCTTGGGACCTTGAAAAACTCCATCACTCGGGACATTCATCTGATTTCTCACCGTCACAAGGACATTGGACCTCCACAGATTTGGAGAGAAACCAATTACATCCCTCTTCAGGCTACAGAATACCTCGGAATGTTCCAGAAGGTGTTCAAGTTTAGAGGCTATTCTTTTAGAATAAGAACGGGGTAAGGAAAGAGTAGAAGATATTATTACTAACTCACTAGTAGAAGTAGAAGATGAAGAAGAAGACTTTACCGTAGACATAATTGAAATTGATTGACTGACTCTCAAAGTGTTTAAACAATATATGTGAAGATGGTTCCCTCATACTCACATAGAAAAGAGAACTTCACACACAACCACTACTACAAATCCACTATTCAGGACATTCAGACATATGCAAAAAATCATATGTTCCACTATCTGTCACAGCTCCAAAAGAGCAGAGAAGATTTTCATAGTCAGACCAAGTTCTTCCCAGACTATCCTTTTGTCAACGGCCTCTTTGTTAATCCTAACAGGAGTCTTCTTGATGAAGAACTTTGTTACTTCTGGTGTATCACATTCCTATACTCATCCTCTCTTGTTTCCCCTTGAAGCTATAAGAGATCATCTCTCTGATAATCTTAAACACCAGTCTATGGTTTGGACTTTCATGGAATGGTACAGCCCACTTCCATGGTGGAGAGATCAACTTACTACAGCATGCAGAAAGCTCAACCTTTGGTGTAAGCCTAAGGAAGAAATGAATAAGTATGGGATAATCTTTATCGTCTACAGAGCTTATTTTCAACATCCTGATACAAAACTATTTTGAGCTCAGGCATAAACGGCACTCCTGGCCCCGCCCACGCCCACACTTCGGATGAACATGACTCACATAGAGAATAGAACTCCACCACAACCACTACTACAAATCCACTATTTTACCACCTCAGTGAACAGGAAATGCTCTGGTGCTGATACCAAAACCTCGAGTTGCTCTCTGTTACATCTCTACCACCACATTAAAGGGCATAAACGGATTAAAGTCGTTGTGAGACTCTGACCAAAACGGGGAAAACTGTTGTTTCAATCTTCAAAATCCACCATATTCAGTTATTCACTATATAAATAAAGTGAGTAATTTATTTTTTATTTGAAGAGTTTTTTAAAAAATGAATGAAGAGTGAAATTAAAATAGTATTTTGAAGTCTAAATAGTGCTTCTGTAGTGTTGGTCACCATTCACCAAACACGCGCCCAAGTGCTTTTATTGAGTCATGTTTGTCGTTTGGTTGGTGGGTGTGTACGATTATCATGAGCTATGCAAAGTCGTTTTAACTGTGGAATTTGTCTATGTGCCTGACGTCATCGGGAGCGAGTGAGCTAACGTCATCACTTTCTTTTTTCTTTCACGCGCAATTCTTATCACGTGTTGCAACGTGGTCTGATGTTGGTCCTAGGAGAATATGATTCTATGGCTGAGTACCGGTTCCAATTCTATCCGGAATTATTGAAATCAGATCGATTTTTTATGTTTGAAATTGGAATCAGACCGGTTTCAGTTCCAAAATGAAAGAATCGAATTTAAACGGTCCGATTCTGTTTCCATCATGGTCGGAACCGGAACCGAATTTTGGAATCGGAATTCAAACCTATTTTGGGAACTGAATTACGGAATCGGAATCGGAACCTGTTTTGGGAACCGAATTTCAGAACCAGAATCGGAACCTGTTTTGGGAACCAAATTTAGAACCAATTTCGGAACCAAATTAAAACTCAATTTCATAACTAGTTTTAAAACTCAATTTCAATTCAATTTCATAACCCAAATTAAAGCCTAATTTGAACCCAATTTCATAATCAGCTTTAAAACTTAATTTAAACCTAATTTCATAACCAGTTTTAAAATTCATTTTAAACCCAATTTCATAACCCAATTTTAACCTTATTTTAACCCAATTAAAACATAATTTAAACTCAAACACTTCCTATAAGAATATTATGTATTGAGTCAAAAATATTATACAATATGCAGTTTTATTTATTGTTTTATTTCTATATGGACAGTTGTCAATAATATTTTGTAATATTCAAGTGTGAGAAATAATTTATATTTTCAAAATTTGACAATAAAAAATAAATATGGTAAATCAGAATTGAACCGAAACTGAATTGAAACCGATTAATAGAGTACCCTATTTAATTGGGTAGGTTCCAGTTTCACGAGGAACCGAATCGGAACCGAATTAGAACCGATTAATAATGTACCATATTTAATTAGGTAGGTTCTGATTCCACGCAGAACCGAATATGAACTGATTAATATGATATCTTATTTAATTGGGTAGGTTCCGGTTCTATTTAGTTATGAACCAATTTTTTCCGGGTAGGTTCTGGTTCCATGCGGAACCAGAACCGAAACCGATTTTGCTCACCTGTAGATTCTATCCTATTTAATTCACGTTAAATCATAAATCGCTATTTAATAAGTTAACTTATATTTTCAATCAACATTCTATATCAAACAGTGGCTAAGTGATTTATTTTAGTTGATTTTAACTATTTTAAATTAAAATTGATATCTGAATAATTTTGACCAATTAATCAGTTGATTTCTACTTCTCGATTTCTTATAATTGTTCGATTTCAATTTTTAATATGTTTTTCAATTTTTCAATATCTTAAAAAGTTTTTAACTGATGATTTAAGAGAATAATTTCATTAGAAACGGTAAAAAATGATAACATGTTTCTATTTAAACTAATTACAATCAGGTTAATAACTAATTAGATTATCTAACATTTTTTAATTATCAATGAATATTGTTAGTAATTTTTGGAGGATTTTTAATGATGAAAAATATAAACTTTATCTTCTGTGATTAATTTCGATTATTTTTCAGTTAATGACAAATCGTTCAAATTGTTTCAAGAGTGATTTACTATCGATTTTAAATTAATGCTATTTAGATATAATCAATTAATCATGGCTTCATAGGCGAGTAAATGAACTCGCGCGTGGGAGAGTATGGATGCTTGTGATGACAAAAGTCGGTGTAGTGAATAATGATTCCTGCTATGATGACTCGTTAGGTTTGACCAAATCAGTCAACATAAAATACTGATGGTTAAAATTCAAAGTGCTTAGGGGTGACCTGAGTGCAGGTGATTACGGTGCACCTTACCGTTAGATTCCCGTGAACAACGTTTCCGATTTCTTCTCCACGCAACTCACTTCTCATTTCTGAGTCAAATTTGGGGAGCCACTATAGAGGACTACAACAGGAAAAAGTTAATACAAAAATAATAATAATAATTAATTAATTAATTTTTTATTAAAAATAAGAGGTTATATATATATATATATATATATATATATATATATATATATATATAAAATTAAAATTTTAATTTAATCATTATATTTTATAAAATATTTTCCACGACCTCCTTTCCCATAAAACATATGTTATCGAAAAAGGACTAAACTTGAACTTAAAATGTATTTTTATTTAACAAATAATGATACCTTTTTAGATCATACATATTCTTAATGTTGAAAGTCGAATATTATGGAATTTTTTTTTTTTTTAAATGGAATTGTTTCAGTTTTATCCGACTATTCCATATATATGGTATAAAGTGTTAATTCAGTTTGTACAATCTTTGTGTCTATAATATAATATTTACATTAGTGTGTGAATAGAAGGTTTGCCAATACTAAATTATCTTAATTAACTAAACTCAATAATAATAAAACCCACTGTTTTGTTCAAACTAATTTGTCAATTTAAGACTGTCTATAAACGAATTGGTTTAATTATTGTTGAATTTGCACATATATATTCAACATGATTAATTCATTAATGTGAGATGTTATAAAATATAAATATCACAAATTTATTTTGGTTCAATTATTACTTTTGATTGATCAGCTCGCGGTGGGTTGAGGGGACAGTACTCCCGAAATGTAAATGAAAAATAAACTGATATATAACAGTTAATAATCAAATTCAATATTTTGGTGCTAAAATACATGACTTTTGGTGGCCGAAAGTCATATATTTTAGAGGCAATCTTTGATTGTCTATAAAATGGACACAGATTCTTCCAGAATTAACAAGAAACATATTTCTCTTGAATCAAAGTTCTCAAATACATATCCAACAAAATTTGTGTTGTATCTATAAGAAATTTTGTTACAGTATAAAGTAAATTTACCTACAACCCTTATAAGATATAATGAGGGATAAATATTACTATAAAATAGTGTTGTAGACGCTTCAAATCTATACTCTTCACTGTTTTTCTTCAACATTAGTTATTCATACGAAAGAAAATTTAAGAGGTTTTTCCTAAAATGAACAATTCAGATTTAAAAAATTCTTTTTATAGTTGTATATGTCAAATGACATTAATATGTATAACAAAATTGAATAATAACAAGTTTACTTCAAAAAAAAAAAAAAAAAAAAAAGGAAAAAAGGAAAATCAGAAAAGAAAACATCGGAGCCAAATTTTGATTTTGATTTTTTTTTTTTTTATAAAAAAATAAATAAATTATAACTTTAAAACTAAAGATCTCCTAAAATATAAAGTGTTTTCTAAAAAAAATTACATATTATTAATATACAAATCATAAGCTTTAAAACTAATCTCATTGTCTATATGTTTCGATTAAAATCAACAATGATCTTTATATTTATAGTTATTGATCACCTATTTTCAAATACTTATATCTCCTTCAACTCGAAATCACAATTTGTAAAATATTACATATAGTTAACATTCATATCTTTAATATTCATCAGGGAAATTCTCTCATAAGAATTCCATAATGTCTCACTATATCATAATAGTTATAATCATGGTCATAGTCATAAACAGTCGCAGTTACATTTACGCATACTACTCAGTCACATACATAACTTTTAGTCATATTTCTTATTTACAATGATAGTTATAAATATTCAGATATATTTTCTCAATCACAATACCATACACATATACATTATTTAGACATATTTTTCAATTACAATGACAATTATACGTACTCAATCACAATTACAATATCACTTAAACTATCTATAATGTGTCTTGTTGCTTAAGTGATGCAAATTTTACTTAAGGATGGGTCATATTAATTTGTTTTAGAAAAGTTTATTGGGTGTAAGTTTTCATTGTCTTCCCAAAACTTACAACAAGAGCATCTAGGTAATATCGAATTCAAAATATAATAACAAAATGTTAATAATTATATACATACATAAGTTAAATATTTTTAAGTCTCTCTATCACGTCATTGGGTGACTTACTATTAAATTCTATTAAATAAGAATATATTAATTTGTAAAATTAAAATATCTCTAAATTAATTTTATTATTAAAAATTAAAATAAGAAACCTATAATAAAATAGAAACATAATCTTCTATTAAAATGACAAACTTATTAATTTAATGCGTGTCACCTAATCTCTATAATAATTTTTATTATTAAATTATAAAATCAAAATATCTCTAAATTAATTTTTTATTTTAAAGTTATAAAAATAAAATAATAAGGTTTTTAAAATAAGGAACTTATTGTAATATAAAAATAGAATCTCCTATTTATTATTAAATTATAATATTAAAATATCTCTATAATTTATTATTATTAAATTTTATAATTTAAAAAAAATCTATTACAATATAAAAACATATTCTCCAATTAAAATAAGAAACCTATTAATTTAATTAATTAATAAATAATAAATCATTATAAATAAAAACATAATATCTTATTAAAATAAGAAATCTATTAATTTAATACATGACATCTAATCTCTACAATTATTTTTTATTATTAAATTATTAAATTTATATATCTTAAAATTAATTATTTATTTTAAAGTTATAAAAATAAAATAATAATAATAATTAAAATAAGAAACCTATTACAATATAAAAATAAAATCTCTTATTTGTTATTAAATTATAAAATTAAAATATCTGTATAATTTATTATTATTAAAAAGTAAAATTAAAATAAGAAACTTATTACAATATTTTTATTTCCTATTAAAATAAACATATTAATTAAATTAATTAAAAATGTAATTTCTTATTATTAAATTATAAAAATAAGTTCCATTAAAAAATATATATATATGTGATATCTAATATCTATAATTAAGTTTTTATTACCTATTATAATGAAAAAAATATTGTTATCTCCTATTAAAATTTTTTAAAAAATTCATGATATCTATTTCTACTAGAGCCGGCCGGCCCGAACCGAACCGAACCTGCTGGTTCCCGGTTCCACAAGTGTTGAACCGAACCGAACCGAACCGGCTGGTTCCCGGTTCCACAAGTGTGGAACCGGAACCGAACCGGTCGGTTCCGGTTCCCCATCCGATTTTTTTTTTTAAAATTTTAATAATAATAGATTTTTTTTTTTTTTTTACATAATCTCCTATTAAAATCAGAGACATAAATAATAGCGTCCTAAAAAAACTGTCAAATTTTTAGTTTGTTTATAGTTATTTGTATTTTACTTTGAATTATTTTTATAATTTTTTCATGAATTTTTTATTATTTGTTATGTTTCATGATACAAATTCTGATTATTAGCACTTGTGTGGCGGTCAAGATTTCAAGTTCAATAGGAAAATTTAAGCTTAAATTAAATAAATTTCATTAGGACTAATCCAAAAGAAAATTAATGTATTAAAAGTTATTTATAACTACAAATATGTTTATAATATGAATTAGAAACACTGTTTGAGAATTAATAGATAAACAAATAAGATATAAATATTAAGTGTAATTAAAACAATTATCTCATTTAAGATCCGAATCATTTATAAGATCAATTCCTAAAATCTTATTAAGATTTTTGTGATGGAATTAAATTATAGTTAAAAATGTGTTCAACCAGGGATAAAATGTTGGCCCTATACAAAATACCTATAATAATTCAATTTATCAAATTATATATAAATTTATTAAATCATTAGTAAATTTAATTAAATTTAAACTGAGAGCCCATTCAATTTCTAATCCATTATTTTTTTCGTAGAAATACTCATAAGAATGATTCAGTCATTTAGTTAATTATTTGAAAAATAAGCCGAATTTTGAAAAGCTAATATGTATTTTTATTTTTAAAATTTGGATATGAAAACACACACGAAGAGCATCAAATTAAAATTTCATAAATTAAGTTTTTTTTTTTAATATTAAAAAATATTAATATATAATATTTGGATAATTTTTCCAAAATCTGACCAGTTTGGTAACCCTAAGTTAATAGAGAGCAAAAAAAAAAATCATTATATTCTATGCATGTGCTATTGAAGGAAGAAAAAATGATTTAAGAATGTAGTAAAAATTTTAAAAAAAATTATGATTTCTTAAACGAGATTGTTTTATTAAGACTCGGTCAGAGTAAAAAGAAGTTTTCAATAATTCCCTAAAAAATTAATCACACTATTTAACTCTCTCACCAAACAAAGCATCTACGACTACATAATCATTAATCACCAGTCAAGTATAGATGCCCACTCACAGGTCTGCTATGATATCTTCCATTTATTTGTGTATTTTTAATTTCATTCTTATGTTCATAAAATAATATTATAATAAGTATATTTTTAATCATAATCATTAATATTAATTATTTAAGGGATATAATAAAATAATTTTAAGGGCCTCGCCCGCTATATTTAGAGTCGGTCCTGCCGACCAGCAACAACGATTTTTTTTTATTTTTTATTTTAAAAATTAATATAAAAATCAAATAATTAATTTAATTTAATAAATTAACTAATTCGAGCACAAAATTCTTTTCAAATATCGATGATCAGAGAAACAACGGAGTACAGACATCATTATACTTGGTTTATACATAACTTTCATCCTGCTATTCTATATGAAAAATAAGCATTTAATAATAATAATAATAAAATCCTATATAATAATTAAAAATTAAACAAAAAAGACAGTCTGGTCGATGATCAGATTCAAATTAGTGTGAAGATCAACTAAAACTAAATAAAGTTGAAGCATAAATAAATTACATAACTTACAAAAGCGATCTAATCAGCAAGATGACTCTCACTATCTTTATCTGGTTCAGCGTTCAAATCTAAAAACGCCATTACTTTCATCTTTCTCCTTAATCTCCTCTTTATCATCTTCAACTTCATTAGCTTTCTTCTCAACAATCGCCGCCGTCTCCACCGCCGCCCTCCACCCTTCGCCGAAATACTTGACGGCTCTTGCATCCTCCTCAGTATTGCAAAAAACTCCTCCACTTCTTCCTCCGTCACCTCCTCCTCTGCTTTTCCGATCACCTTATTCATTTTCTTCCTCTCTTCATTCTTCTCTTTCTCGCTCCTTTTCCTCTTTCCTGATTCCATTCTTCCAAATCGACACCAAAAAAAAAAGAAAAAAGGAAGAAAGAAATTGTTTCCTTAAACGTCAAATGGGAAACATAAATATATTTTGCTATGAATTTTAGGTTTATTTTTCGCGTGGAATTTAGTTTATTTATTGAATAATAATAGAGAAACGATGTCAATATCAGCGAAGCGATGCCTATTGATATATATATTGGGGACTTTGACTTGATAAGTCGTTTCCAACCGTTGGATGAATGAGGTCTAGATTCTGACGTCATCAGGATGACATAATTTGCAAACTGTTACGATGACATAATGCGACGCGCGGATTAACGATACGTGTAGTATGTAATTGTTGACGTTTAAGGAAACTGTTTGCGCGTCGCATACGACGAAAATCTCCAGCATACGACGAAATCGTTCTGCGACGAAAGAAAGAACGAAGGGAAAAAGGGCGATGGATCGAATAACGATAAAGAGCTTGGGACGACCGGACCAGCGGTTAGGACGAAAACCCATGATGCGGTTGATTCCACGGTCGTAGCAGTTGGACGGTTTTCCCTCCACAACAAGCAGTTGAGACACGTAGCTTAGCGGTTACAGGCACGATCCAGCAACTGCAGGGAGATACTGGAACCGCCTAAAATGGTTGACAAGCTTCACTATAAAAGCTTATCTACACCAAGAGAGAAGCCCCCTGATTAAATGAAAACTCAAATTAGCATATTTTTATTTTTCATTTCTTAGATTGTAATCTTAGTACTGTAACTTGTGTGCTTGCGCTCCTTGAAGGCTTATTCACTTAATCAAACACCCCTTGCTGGGACTTTGTCTCAGGAGGTTTGAACCTTACACGCTCTTCTTTCTTCACGCATAAAAATTGCGCAAACAGTTTCTGGTGACCACAGTGGGAGAATTGGTGTAAAGAGTGGAGATGCCTCCGAAAAAAAACGCTCAAACTGGCTCAACTGCGGAGGAAGGAGGACTGGAGCAAACCAACCAGCCAACGTTCCAGCCATAGTGGGTCAATTCGAGGGTCTGACAGATGCTAGTCGGTACGAATCTATGAGAGAACTCAGCCCTAACGCGGTGCGCGCGTTGTTCGGTGAATTCACATAGGATGTTGTCGAAGAGGTTAGGCTTCAAAATGCGCATATCATAGATAAATTCGTATCAACTACCAATTCGCATTATGAAAACATGGCTAAACATCTAAGCTCATTGAATGAATTAATGGCCAAATGTGTAAACGCCGGGACGGCACTACCATGGACTACGCCCCTCCATGCGGCAAGCAGTCAGGAGGCTGGTCCTAGTAATATTCCTCCACAAGGGACCACCATCCCTACGATTCTCAGGGGAGGAATAAGTCATGCAGGCAATGGCCCACATTTAGGGCCGAATGTACACCAAGGGCCAAATATGGCACAAAATGAAGTAGTGTTGCCTCAGGGTGTACAGGCTTTTCAAGGGCAGAATCATGATTATGTCCCACTTTTGAGAAAACCGCAGCCACCGCCCATAGCTGTGCCATTTAATGGCAACGATATGCTAAAGGAGCAAATGACCGAGATCCTTCAAAACCAATTCGGTCTAGACATATGGTCAATTCGGACAAAATATCGGAAGTCGTATCCTGATTGGATCGATGTGGCTTACCCATGGCCTAGAAACAACAAATTACACGGTACCAGATTTTTCTCTCTTTACGGGGTCTGTGAAAGTTTCTACCATGTAACACATAAGGCGATTTGCCCTTCAATGTGAGAAAGTCAATGATTTGCACAAACTGAGGTTATTTCACGGCTCATTGTCAGGGGTAGCTTTCTTCTGGTATGTCAGTCTGCCGGCCAATTCGGTAGAAAGTTGGCAGCAAATGGAGAAATTGTTTCATGTGTAATTTTACAAGGCTGAATCTGAAGTGGCCTTAGCCGATTTGGAAAACCTAAGACAATTGCCAGGAGAGTGGGCCGAGACATTTTTACAACGGTTTAAGGTAGCCCGAGGTCGATGTTAAGTGCCTTTGCTCGAAAAAGAATTTGTGAGGATCGCTCAAGGTTGCTTAAATCTCGATCTAAAAAAGAAGTTTCAGGATCGTGAGTTTTGGGACATTCCCCAACTCACCACTAGTGTGGTGCTTTATGAGCGATTATTACGAGAAGATGATCAAATGAAGAATTCGAGCAAAGAGAAATATTATAGAAATATCGACTATGAAATGGGCAAAGTGGACACCGAGTCGGTCGATTTATGTTTGGCCAAATTGGTTAAAGGGAAGCCTTACGTTTGCAAGACGTGGGCAGAACCCCAAGCCAGTGAAAAGAATGATAAAAAGAGCAGGAACTTCTCATTCGATATTACTAAAGTCGATGCTATATTTGACCAGTTAAATAAGAACAAGAAAATTTGCTTGAGCGACCGACACACGTTGCCAACAGCCGAGCAAATCGGTAGTAAAAAATATTGTAAGTGGCACAATGCATGGTCTCATACAACTAGTAATTGCCTTATTTTTCGTAATATTTTACAGGACGCCATAGAATCTGGACGAATCACGTTCGAGAAAAAGATGGCAGTGTACAGCGACCCATTTCCAAAATCGGTGGGGTTGAACATGATCAATCCAGACCTTGCCAAGATGAATCTGCCAAAAGTCAAATTGACGCTAGACGAAAGACAGCACCGTCATCGTCTAAGCGCTATGGAAAGGATTAAGGCACCTTCAGAGCAAGGAGACCTGAAGAACATTTGTATTCGATGTAAGAATAACATGGAATGAATGAAAGAGTTAGAAGACACTTGTGAAAGACCTTCAAAGAGAGAGTCATTATCATGACAGCTGCGGATCTTCGCCCCAAGGTTCTTTGGGGAGAACTCAAATCTCGTCCAAAATGTAAGGACGTTCAGGCCGAAGATTCATCGGCCCAATGTTGATTCATCGGCCCAATGTTTGGCATTCGTACCAAAAGCCACACTCGGGCTAGCGGTCAGGCAAGGAACTATCCCCCTGTGGACGAAATGACAAGGACGTAGTTGAGGCGACACCAAAAGAACTATGGCCATTTTATGTGCCGACAATGCGAAACAAAGGCCACCACAGGCTGTAGCCCTCACACCACAGAGAAAACAGAAGTAGATAAAAAGGGGTTGACAACAAGAAGGAACGGTGACAAGTTGCGATGAACGCACTAAATTCGACAGACGGAAGGGGGACGAAACACGACGATGAAGAGCCGCCTATCGTCATTCAGTTCGGCAGTATACCGCCAGTTGTGGCTAATCATTACATGTTACCTGGGAAATTCAGGAGAGATAACAATGGGGAAGCCTAAACAAGCGAGGACGTTTATGAGAGTGACGAGACTGAATTTGCAGCGCTCTCAATCACAGACAGGGAAGCTGCAGACAGGGAAGCTGAAGATGAAGAGATAACGGACATAGAGGAAGAGATTGACATTAGAACCGAAGCAAGAAAAAAGGGGAATTTCACAGAATCAGCTTCTCAAAGAACTGTACGAAGCTGTCAATCCTGCAGTCGGGACACTGGGAGAGGATTTGGGGCGATACTCGTTCCTCGTTCTGTATGGGACACCTAAGATAAAGCGGATCATCACCGGAGCCGAAAAATGAAGATAGACTGTCAATCATGTCTCCAAGGATGCACCAGCCACGTTGCCACCTTCTGGATGGGACATAGAAGAGGAATCTCCTCAAGTTAACAATGGGGGCGATCAAGCAATGAAAATAGGTCTATCAGGGAAAGTGGATTTCCTGAAGCCACCAACACAAATGACGAAGCATCTGCGGCCGCTGTATGTGAAGACAAAGGCTAATGGGATACCTATCACCAAAGTGCTAATTGATAACGGGGCGGCCATTAATGCAATACCAGTTAGGATGCTAAGACGTTTGGCAAAGTCCGAAGAAGACCTCCTCTTACCAGCTTTAATGGAGGGGCGACGACAGTAAAAAAAGTTATTCCATTGGACCTGCAAGTGGGAAGTACTATGAAGACAGTAGTATTTTTCGTCATAGATGGGCCAACCACATACAATATGCTCTTGGGACGAGACTGGATTCATGGCAGCCGATGCATCCCTTCATCCCTTCATCAATGCCTGGTTTTCTGGAACCAAAGGGATGAAGTGGAGATAGTGCATGCCGATAATAAGCCTTTCGCTGCAGAGACAAATTCGGCCGAGTACTTCATGTACGAAGGGAACTATGGGCCGACCAGAGTTCTGAATGAAGGGGAAAGCCCGACCATTGTGGCTCAGAATGACGAGCCGTACCCCGCAGGGTTGCTGAATGATTTGTTCGCACAGACGAGACCAACCACAGTGGTCTTTGGAGAACCAACACACAGCGGTTTGAATGAAGTACGGCCAGAATAAGGAGCAAGCCGTCTCTGCGGCCTCCAAGGATAATTTAATAGCCTATGTAATGGAGCGAAGAAATGAGGATGAAACACATACCGCTATTGCAGCCTTAAGAGGCAAATTACTGGCATACCAGACGGATGACAAAATAAAAGAACTATGTGGAGTGAACTACTTAATGGAAGGAGGAGAATCAATGGAAGAAGAGTACGCTCTGAATGGTCGAAGAAAGGCAAATATTTCAAGAAAATAAGATGCATTAGACGAAGTAAATCTGGGGAATGAACATGACAGACGTATCACTTACGTCAGCAATGAACTGGAGTCCCAAGTACGTGAAAACCTAATTTGTTTACGACGAGAGTACAAAGATTGTTTTGCATGAGACTACAATGAGATGCCTGGATTAGTAGGACATTGGTAGAGCATAGACTGCTAATCATGCCAAGCCACAGGCCTCATAAGCAGCATCCCCGAAGGTTCGTGCCCAATGTCATGCCTGATATTAAGAAAGAAGTTGAACACTTTTTATAGGCGAAATTTATTAGGACGACCAGATATGTGGAATGGTTGTCGAATATCGTCCCAGTCAGGAAAAAGAATGGCAAAATAAGGATCTGTATAGACTTCAGGAATTTAAACTTAGCAACGCCGAAAGACCAATACCCAATGCCGACAGCAGATTCCCTAGTGGAATCCACGAAGGGATACCAAGTCTACTATTTTATGGATGGGTATGCAGGTTATAATCAGATTTACATCAACGAAAATGATGTACACAAAACGACCTTTAGGTGCCCAGGTTCTCTGGAGTGTTACAAATGGGTAGTGATGTCGTTCAGCCTAAAAAATACTGGTGCCACTTACCAGCGGGCCATGAATTTGACCTTTCATGACATGATCGGCGAATTTGTAGAAGTTTATGTAGATGATATAGTGGCTAAATCTGTGACTGCGGAAGAACATTTTAGACATTTAGCAACGACCTTTGAGCGAATGAGAAAGTTTAAATTAAAACTGAACCCTGCCAAATGTGCTTTGGGGGGTGTGCGCAAGGAATTTACTAGGGTTTCTTGTGCATCAACGGGGAATCGAGATTGACACTGGCAAATCTTGGGCGATCACCGAAGCTATGCCACCCGAAATAAGAAAGAGTTTCAGAGGTTTTTAGGGCAAATTAACTTCTTGAGACAATTTATTTCCAATTATACAGGAAAATCAAAAGTGTTCTCTTCCTTATTGAGGTTAAAGGACAATGACAAATTCGTCTGGACTGAAGAACATCAGCAAGCTTTTGACAGCCTGAAGAAATACTTGTCACAACCGCCAGTGATGGTACCTCCAGTGCTAGGAAGGCCAATGAAATTGTACATATCGGTTGAAGAACAGTCCATAGCTGGGATGGTCGAGCAAGATGATGACATGAACGTCGAGAGAGCCATTTATTATATCAGTAGACAATTTCTGAATTATGAATGTAATTATTCTCCAATAGAGAAATTATGTTTGGCTTTATATTTCATATGTACTAAATTACGAGCCTACCTTAGGCCGAACATATTGTATTTGATCACAAGAGTTAATATAATAAAGTATATGTTTTCACGTCCTATCTTGCATCAAAGAGTTGGGTTTTGGTCACTGTCACTCTCAGAATTCGATATACGGCATGAGCCCCAAAAGGCCCATTAAAAATCAAGCTTTGGTCGATTTCTTGGCCGATCACCCCCATGTTTGAGCATTATTAGGGAAATAGAAATGGATTTGAATGAATGCATTCTAAAGCCATGGACGATGTATTTCGACGGATCCAGCACGATGAAAGGAACTGGATTAGGGATCGTCTTAATCAGCCCATTGGGAGAATCATTTCGGTTCTTAGTCAAGTTGAATGAATACTGCACTAATAACCAGACCAAATATGAAGACTTGATACTTGGGTTGGAGATACTCCTCAATATGAGAGTAACTCATAATCCATCAAGGGGGATTCACAATTAGTAATCCAACAAGTAATAGGAGCCTTTAAATGCCAAAGCCCATCAGTCATGGCATTATTAAGATGGGGCCAAAGATTTGGTAGAACGATTTGATCATGCTGAGTTGGAACACGTTCCAAGGGTGAAGAACGAATTGGCCAATAGCTTAGCCCAAACGGCTTTCGGGTATAAACAGACAAATATTGGTGGGATATATAGGAGCGAAGAGGTCAAGCCAGCCCTAATAAGACGAAAAAAGCCGGCGGACGTCATGGCCATTGGAGCTAAAGAGAAGGACGATTGGAGAAATGAAATCAAGACTTTTCTAGAACAGGCCGAAGGAAAGAATGACCGAAAGCTGAAACTTAAAGCCTTGAACTACGTAGTCTCAGGAGACGTGCTATATTAAAAACGACAAGATGGTTTGTTGTTAAAATGTGTAGGGACATCTGAATCTAAAACTATCATGACCGAAGTACATGAAGGTGTTTGCGGGGCTCACCAAGCAGGAATAAAGATGAGATGGTTGATCATACGTAGCGGCTATTACTGGTCGAAGATGGGAGAATCGTGCATCTCGTACGCCAAAGGATGCATTGCTTGCCAGAAACACGAGCCTATTCAAAAGACACCAGCGACCGAGATGGTCCCAGTCATTAAACCATGGCCGTTCATGGGATGGGCGATAGACTTGATAGAGAAGATCTACCCAGCATCAAGTAAGAGGCATACTTTCATCATCGTCGCTACCGATTTCTTTACCAAATGGGTGGAAGCCATCCCAGTTGTGGAAATCTCCCAAGAATAGGTCATCAAGTTCGTAAAAGAGCATATAATTCACCGATTTGATATACCGCAAACAATAATGGTAGACATGGCAGCTCGTTAAATGGTGAAAAGGTGAAAGATTTCCTAGCCGAATACGGAATCTGTTTGGTGAACACTACCCCTTATTACCCTCAGTCAAACAGTCAAGCATAATCGTCCAATAAGACTCTTAAAGGGTTGATTCGGAAGATGGTGACAGACAACGCTAGACGATGAGATGAATATTTGAGTCAGGCTCTGTGGGTCTATAGGACGTCACCACGAACAAGTACTTCAGTGACGCCGTTTCAGTTGGTGTATGGTCATGAGGCTGTGCTTCCAGTAGAAATGATTATCGAATCCGCCAGAGTGATGTTACAAGAAAAGCTGACAAAGGAAGACTACGATGAGACGATGATGTAGAATTTGTTGGAATTGGACGATATCAGATGTGATGTGCTAAATCATCTAGAAGCACAAAAGAGAAAAATAGTCAAGGAGTATAAACTCATAGTAATGGCTAAATCGTTCAGAGAAGGAGAATTAATGTGGAAAACTATACTGCCAATTGGTTCCAAGGACCCGACGTATGGCAAATGGTCGCCCAAATGGGAAGGCCCATTCGTGGTGAATACTGTGTTACCAAACAGAGCCTATCATTTGCGGGACTTGAACGGAAGAGTGCATGCAAGAGCGATAAATGATAAGTACTTAAAGAAATATGTGCCCTCTTTGTGGAAGCATGAAAGTGTACAAACTGTATTGGAATAACAGTTTTTTTTCATTAACTACGGACGAAAACGTCCTAAAAATACAAGATATAGATGATATAACGTCTTACAAAAATCATTAATGTTGGCCCGAAGACAGCCGAAAATCCCCAGGCAGCTCCTTAATGGCCGAAAGTGTCTCTCTCTTCAGGCACCATTCATCCTGTATCTCCAAACCTACCGCATCCAATCGGCCAAGGTTTTCTCAAAATTTATACTGGCCAAACCTTCATACTCTGTCATAGACAGGCCCATCTACGCTGCTTGAGAAGCAAGAGTCCTCCTTTTAGCCTCTTTCCTCATATGGCTTTCCTCAACAAGATGTTGAAGCTCTTGTAACTGCCGCTCCAGGTCTAGAAAGACCGACTCCTCGGTCATCATCTCTTCAGTAGTCTCCCTCAAGTCCTGATGAAGGTCATCTAAAGAGCCACAAAGTGTTTCTTTCCTCACTTCAGCGGAGCGAAGTCCAACCCTCTGGCTGTGCATATTGCGATACCGAGAGAAAAGGGCTGCTATGTCGTCTTGCATTTCTTAGAGGAAAAGCCGATCATCAACCGATATGGGCAAGGTAGGGAGGGCCAATATCCGGCTCAATTCGGAAGAGCTTTTGTCCAATTGAAGGACGTTCTCTGGCCGCGTAGCCTGACTAATTTCCAATACAGCAAAGGAAGCGTATTGGCCAAGGATCTCCTAAAAGACTTCCAGGTCTGCGCTGGTGCTTACCGAAGGCGAAGAAGGCCGAAAAGAAATAGAGGACAGTCATCCAAATTGATCCAAAATGTCCTGGACTGTTTGTAGCAGTGGGTCGGATGCCTGTACACAAAGAAGAAATTAGCAAGTATAAGCCAGGGTCAGGATGAACTAGAGAAAAAGAAAAGACTTACCACCCCAGGACCTGAACTGGATGGCCGATCCAGCAATGCCTCAGATGCCGCAGCATGTGGCTGTACTGGTTCCTGCTGGAATAGAGGTTCTAAAAATGAAGGTTGCTGGGGGACAAGGGCCAGCGGCCATGCGGCCTGAGGAGGCGACGGCCGAGCATGAGAATCTGTGTGGTAATACGGGAGACTCAGCCTGAGGGGGCGATGGTTTTTCAGAAGCAGTTGGCACTTGGACTGTTGGAATAAGAGCTGCAGAAGAAGAAATCACGAGAGCCGGAAAGGGACAGCTGTTCAAGCACAAGAGACCCCGCTTGAGAATGAGAGGGCAGAGGAGCCGAAGATAACGGTTGTGCAAATGCCGAAGTCTGGGGCACAGAAGTACTTGGAGATGCTGCTTCTGGCATTGAATGTTGCGGCTCAGTAGTAGGCCGAACATCTACAGGGGAATCAGGATTGACTCTTAATACTCCTCCTTCTCCTGTAATTGCTCCATGACGGGACCCTCTGTCGCTTCATCCTCGTCAGAGATAAACTGAATGACTGGCATTTCTGCAGGTCCCACCTCCTCACCTCCGCTAGTAGGAGCTTCGGTCCTCGAAGTCTGCACCGTTTCGGGCATTACGGAAGACAACTCAAGCCTAAGCGCCTGCACAAGATACACAATTATGATCTTAGAATACATCGAACTTATGTGCAAAAGAAGACGGGTCTCAAACTCATACCTTAGAGCGACGGGTGAGCGGTCAGAATCAAGAGCGGCACATCAGAATCAAAAACTGCGACTAGGGAAGTTTAATAGGGGAAGGTTTTTTCCTCTTAGAAAGTCTTATTCTCTTGGGCCTGGATGTCTCGGCCGTTTTCTTCGACCCTGTCGGCTCAGAAGACTTGGGGGAAAAAGGGACGGAAGAAACAACTCTCACCGAAGGTAAAGAGAAAAATCGTTCATGGGTCGATGGCCAGAAACGATCAATGTAAGGATGGACGGATGTATAAAGAGCGAAAAGAGCTGTGACAAAAGAAGACAGCAAAGAGCGAGTCTCCACCAAGGAGTCCTCAACTTCAAAAACAGAAAAGAGCTTAAAACGATCTGACGACGCAGAATACGAATGAAAGAAAGCAAGAGGCCACTCTGGGACGAGGCCAAATTGACGGGCAACGAAGTTAGGCGAATACACCTCCACTCCGACTTTTCTATTGGCCCCAGTCAAGATATCATGGATCAGGTCACGGCCGCATAAAAATTTACGTCATATGTGAAGACATGATTCGTCCTCTTCCGAAAGAGGAAGGTCATGAACGAAGGATGGACTATTCGACTCAGAAAAATGGAAAAAACAAGGAGCCCGAGGGATAGTATAGAAATACTCAAAAATACTCGAAGACTGAAAGAAGAAGTTGGTCGTAATTGAGCAAAAAGAAGACCGACACAAGTATAAGGATGAGTTGAATTAATTGTGCCGAAGAACGGAAAATAGGCTCTCAACCAGAGTTGAACAAGCCAGAGGGGATCGGAGGCACTGGGTGATGCCCCCGACTGAAGTTGTTTTTGGAGGACGGCCAGTCCCCGATATATGACGGCCAGTATAAAGGAGGCCATGTCTAAGTGACGACCGTGGGCAAGGTCAGAAGAGATAGGAAGATAGCCCGCTACAGGTTTTTGGCTAGGTACACAAATGACATATTTGCACAGCCAATAATGAATAAATACCGTTCGCTCTAACATTGAGACCGTACCGGCCTATTTTGAAAATGCACGATAAAAAAAGAATAGGACGAAAAAGAAGAAGAATCCATTATTGAAGGAGGGAAACGAAAAATTATGGAGGCTGAGATGGTCGCTCCAAGAGGATCCAGTCCATTAAGAGCACCGATATCACGAAGGGTAATAGTGAAGGGCCCGACCGGAAAAATGAATACATTGTATTCAGAAGACCAAAAAAGTAAAGAAATAGGAAACACGTTTCGGTCAAAATAGGGCAAGCTGAAAAGCTCAATGAAAGGAAGAAGGTGATGTTTTTCTAGAAAGGCTCGAGTGTCGCATCCAACAACAAACGATGAAACCAGGCTTTGAATGCGGTGTCAGGTTTAGGCCAGGTGCGAATCGGATTGAATTGAACAAGAGTAGAGACGTTAAGTGGTTCAGAAAATGGGAGGCTAGAAGAAGAGGGGAATTGCTGAGCCAACGGGGCCGTTGCAATAGCGTTATCATCAATGAAGATGGAGCCAAGAGCGCATTGGCCGAAATCCTCATTGAGAGTATAAAGGCCAAAGACGCCCACAGAAGAATCTTCCTCCTCATTGAGAGTGTAAAGGCCAAATACGCCCACAGAAGAATCTTCCAACGCTAACTTATAATCAGCGAAAGTTGAGGCGCTAGTTTTGGGAGCAGAGGATGAAGAAGCCATTGATAACAGAAGGACGAAACCGCGTTAAAAACGGATTTACAGAGGAAGTCGAAGGTGAAGTGA